>JAVJIF010012999.1:0-102873 GCA_038442645.1 Agave tequilana | reverse complement strand
TTCCACTCTAGTTTTGATGATGATTAACTCATATAGTTATGTGTACTAATAATCTTGTGATTTTAGTTTCAGATTATTAATAGAGATGTTAGTAGGTGATTAGCTTCAACAAGATGATTTGGAAGCTAATTCACATGGTGATTCAAGAGCCCGAGCGACAAGATCACATATGGCACTCATTGGAGTCAAGCTCGGTGGATCACGAAGTTTTGGATCGAGTCGGCTTGGAGACAGCGCTGTACAAGAAGACATCGGTACCTAGTTTAGTTTTGTGTTTAGATCCATTTGTAAAGACTAGAATTGTATGATATGCTCAAGTTCACAATACACACACGTTTCATATTTTGAATATTGGTTTTCGGTTTTTCCGTTTTTGGTTTAACCAATCTTGGTTTCATGAATAGATAGATCAAAACAAGTTTAAATGGTTTTATGTATAGTAGATTCATTCTATATACATGCATGCTTAACTTCCTAGACAAACTTAGTTTTGACTTACTTATTCATGTGTTTTATGTTTTGGTATTTTTAACAAAACATATTTTGGAATTAAAGTAAAAAACATGGATATGTATATGTTTCTTGTATATTGGATTTCCATCCATATGCATCATGCCTAAATGTTGTTTAATACCATGTTTTTGTATTGGATAAGTTTTGGACAAAATGTATTTTCAATTCAAAATCCAAGTTTTGGAAATACAGTTTTCGATTTTTGGTAAAAAGATAAGACACAAAAATGTTTCAAAATGTGTGTTATTTGTGATGAAATTTTTATCACAAGTTTATATTTCAAAATAAAATGATAAAACTATTTTTGTGCATTTTTACAAGTTTTTATGTATTTATTAGAATATATTTTTACCATGTTTTTCTGACCAGAACTGCTGCTGCCAGGCTAGGTCGGTCGACCGGACGGTCGACCGTACCAAGTAGCCGTCGACCTTAGCGGTCGACCGACGTGCACGGATACGTGCACGCTGGCTTACCCTAAGCCGGTCGACCGCACGGTCGACCGACTGAGAGCAGGTTGCTCTCGGGTTTCTCCCCGGTCGACCGAACGGTCGACCGGCCAGAGAGCAGTTGCTCTCTGGTTCTAGGGACGGTCGACCGCCCGATCGACTGGTAACTGCCTGCGGTCAAAAAGTGACCGTTGGACGGTCGACCGGTAGTTCGTTTTTGGCAGATTTTGCTGCCAACGGCTATATTTTTAATGGGCTATAAATACCCCTTTAATGGCTAGTTTTCACCAAGAATTTTTTGGACGAAATTTCTGAACTTTCTCTAGTGTTTTCACGAGTTTAAAAAGAGTTTCTTTGTACTAAAAAGATCAATCCTTATTGTTTAAAGTGTTTTAATATTTCAAAGAAAAATAGTCTTTTGGGAATTGATTTTTGTTCATTCATTATATATCTTTGTGGTGATTTCCCAAGTGATTTTTCTTTGTTTTAAACACTTTATTTTCTCCACACTTGAGCTACATCTACTATCTCATTCTATAGGATCCTTGTGTGGGAAAGAAATTGTTTGTGGTGTTTGTTAGACCACCAAGTTGTAAACCCCAAAATTTGCTTGGCTTTGTGCCTTTCCCTCATTGTGTTGAGGAGGTTGTGCAAGTGGGTTGTATCCCTCAAGTTGTGAGGTGATCCTTGTGTTGCTTTGTGTTATCCCTCAAGTTGTGAGGTGATTGTTTGTTGGCTTGGTGCTTTGCCTCTAGAAGGAGGTTGTGGTTGTAAAGAGAGGAGTTGGGTACTCCTCATAATTGTTATTGCCCCAAATCCTCGGTGGAGGTTCCCTTTGTGGGAGTCCTTTGTGGACAAACTAGTGGAGTTGAAATCCTTCTGTGTGAAGGCGGGGATGTAGAGCTGGGTGCTCGAACCTCGAAACATATCTTGTTGTTTGCGCTTGATCCCTTGACTCTTACTCTATCTCTCTCTCTTACTTTGTGCCTTGCATCATTTCACATTGATCATTCATACTTATATGCTTGACTTGGTTGTGTGTGCATCACTCATTTAGTGCAATTGCTATTAGTTTTTAAATTCCGCATTAAGTTCACTAGATTAGCATTATCACCTTCAAAGGGATCGTCCCTAAGTGTTGACAGCGGTGCTTATGCAGCTTCAGCACCCAAGGACATTCCCAAAGTTTTTAGCCGTAAAGTTAGAGCTAAAGCACTATTCAGTGCTAACTACCTCTGCAGTGAGGAAAAGAGCAGGGCATTGCCCTATCCGCGATCCAACAGAGCTTCCGTGCTAAATCGTTTAGGCCCAACTGGGTCTAACTTGCGGGAATTCTTGACAAGCAACAGAAGTCAGAATCTTTCCAAACTTCTCCCTCCTGTTGTCAACAAGTGGGATGTCAGTTGGTGACACTCCACTCAGTCTAGTACCGGCTAGGACCAATCCCCGCCACTCCTCCAGGCCGACTATCAGTTTTTGATCGACTGTCGGTGCAAGCTCCGGTGAAACATCGCAAAAGGAGCATATCACGAGATCTGCCCTCTGCATCCGTTAATATGATCGAAAAAGGACGAGAGCTGTGCAGGGGCAGACGAGCGTCCCACGACACTCCCTACAGTTGCCTAGATCCAGATTATAGCCCAGGCTTGGGCGAAGTCTTGGTACATGAAGAAGGTGTCTTCCGGAACACTAGATCTAGGGTTGCAATACCCTACAGTTATGAACAGCCATCTTCCTCAACTGCAGTAACCTCATCAGAACCAATGAAAGGATTAGTCCCATGGTCTGATGAAGAGGACGAAGACAGTGGGTATGCCTCTTCGGCGACAGTCAGCTCGGTACGAATGAATAGAGTATCAGTGAATATAGCTGATAACGGTAATGATGACTTTCGTCGACGATTGAAAATTCAGGAGCAAACTTCTAAGACCCAGTAAGAAACTTTGGACAACATTCAACAGATGCTCGCTCAACTCCTCAATAACTGAAATAACAATGATACCGGGAGTAAAGATGACGAGGAAGAACATCTTAGCAATGAACAGCCAAAGACGGAGAAGTCAAAGGAGGGTTCTTCTTTGGACGCTGAAGTCCTTAAAGACATCCAAGCTCAAATCGCATCCCTAGCTCAGAGGAATGAACTAAAGAAAGTAGGGGCAGTCCGTCCTTACCCGCTAAAATGGGATTCAGTACCATACCCACCAAAGTTCAAACCACCAACTTTACATACGTACGATGGTAAGAGCTCGCCAAACCAGCACATCTACTATTTCTGGTCTCAGACCGGTAATGTTATAGACAATGATGCTATCATGGCTAGGCTATTCATTGGCACCTTAAAAGGGGTAGCATTCGACTGGTTCCGAAGTCTCCCTCCGGGCTCTGTCAATTCCTGGATCGACCTGAAAACCCGATTTTTTTCTCGTTTCTATGAGGATGATACCGAGGTAACCATGGATAAACTCCTCTCTACCGTACAGAAGAAGGGCGAATCGGTCCGTGACTACATCGAGCGGTTCAGAAACTTATCTCTAATGTGCCAAGCAGGGATGCATTACCCATGCTCTTACGGACGTGCAAGCACAACTTCTTAGACCAAGTAGAAGTTCGCATGGGGGCTGTCAAAGCCCATACCTGGAAAGAACTGGTCGAGCAAGCTGAGATAGCCGAAAAGTCGGCTAAAAAGTTCGAACCATCCACCCCTAAAGGCAAATGGGGTATGAATAATAAGGGACGTGGCGACATGACACAGTCTTCTCAAGCCAAAGGGAAAGAGACTATGTCCGTCGAATTATCAGGGGATGTCCAATCGAAGGCCAAGAAGAGCGGCTTCAATAATCAGGAGTCTAAGTTTCCTCTGAAACAGTACTCCTTCAAGGACGAATAGGTGGTCACAATATTCCATTTACTTTACAAAGAGAATAAATTGAAGCTGCCGGATGCTCGACGTCCCAATGAAATAGGACGCACGAACGATCCCAGATACTATCTCTTTCATAGGATGATTCATCATCCTACCGACAAGTGCTTTGTCCTCAAGGACAGAATTCAAGCTTTGGTCGACGCCGGAGTCCTGACGCTGAAGTCAGGGCAAAAGAAAGTCACTGCAAACATGGTGACCCCGAATTCGGCAAAAACCCCAAAGGTCACAGTTCCAGACGAGACTTATCCAATCCCTGTACCACAGCTGGAAGTCAAGCATCCTTCAGCTAAAACTCAAGAGAGTAAGTGTCTTATTCCATTGACACTGGAGACAGGGGAAATCATGTGGATACACCCGGACCTTGTCCAAGACGAACAATGGGATTCAAAGAAGTCCAAGTCGTAGGGCAAACCTTGCAATGTTTTCTCCATCCTGCCGGATGATGGCAACCTCACATTAGCTTCTCTCAGCGATTCTGAAGGAGAAAAGCATGCTTGCACAACACGAGCTGATGTACCTCAGCCAACAGGTACTCGATCCGAAAAATCATACTTAAAATAGTATAAGAAGGCTACTGACGAGACACAACAACAGACGATGTCAGTACAAATACCAGCACCCGCTTCGGTTCCAACCAAGGGAAAGGAGAAGCCAAAGGAAGTCCGGTTCGACCATGTCCTGAAGAAGCCTTCAGGCCCAGGGCTTGACACGCCCTTTCGTTTCGACATATTGGCCCAGCTGGCTAATATCCCGGCTCGTATTACCATACACGAGCTCCTTCATCTCTCAAAAGAGGCAAGAGAAGCACTCAGAGATGCACTGGCCAATTCAGAGTCATTCTTGACGTATATGCTAGAAATCCCTAAATATGACGCTCAGTCTTCTTGCCCTGAATGCCATCATGTACAATCAAATGTACCTGCTATTACCTTCACAGCGGAAGATATGCTTCTCAAGGATAACAAGCATGATCGACCTTTGTACTACACCGGATACATTGGTTCAACATGCATTGAAAGGGTACCGGTTGATCCGGGGTCTGCACTCAGCATCATCCCCAAAAGGCTTCTCTACTTTCTCGGTATACCACTATATAGGTTATCCGCAACCACTACTACAATATACGGTTTTAATGCCGGGAGTAGTCATCCACTTGGGAAAATTCGACTCCATTGCCGAATCGGGAGCCTGAAGTCAGAAGTGACGTGCTATGTCATTGACGCTGACACGTCGTACAACTTGTTACTAGGACGACCGTGGATCCACACCAACTGGATCGTTCCCACCACTCTGCACCAGTGCTTCAAATATGTTGAAGATGATGCAACAGTACGAACTGTCTTCGCTGAGAAGCAACCATTCAAGGGGTGAAAAATTACTTTACTGACGCTCTTCTGTATCAAGAGACCGGTGAAATATCGAAAGAATCATTGCCGGACGATGATGATAGCGGCAATGAGGCGGATTCAGAATCTGAAGCAGACATTCCAGCCATTATGATTGTGGAACCAATTATAGCATGTCTTAATAATCCACAATGTAACACTCCTTCTGAAGATGAGGGGAATGCGTAATTAATGATAATATTTTCTTTGATTATCCTGTGAGTGTTGGATTGTTTGAATCCGTTACGGATAGCTCTCTGCACATGCCTTTACATAAACCAAGTGCATCCGGCACACCAATGGAATCTATAGAAGGGGCCGTTTTAGTGATCCCTCCATCCAATGAAGGTCAGTTACCAATAATATTCGGTAAAGCCCAACCACGAGGGTCAACAGCCACAGATTCAAGTACAGACTCAGACACCCCACAATTTTTCCATTATGCGAGACTGGCGCACCATACGATGAAGAAAAATGGGATACAACCTGAAGCATGGGAAGGGCTTAAATTTCGAAAAAGGAAGACGTAATTTGCTACACAACTTTGTGCCGAGAGGGAAACCTGCAAATTACTATGATAACACACGCAGGGGGTTAGGATACGTTACACTCACACCACCAGTAACGGTGCAGTCCAAGGATGACAAACCAATCCCATCACATTCTGCCTCTTCCTCCGAGTGGGACTTAGATGTCAGTGTGGGAATGATGTTCGAAAATCTTACCGTTAATATGATTTCAAGCAGTCAATTGGAGCCAGCGGAAGCTACTGACAAGGAACCATGGGCTCAGCAATTTGATCTCCAATGGGAAAAGCGATTTGAACAGCGTGAACCACCTACTGAAGACAAGGTGATCCAGGTCAACTTGGGTAGTCAAGATCACCCTAAACCCATCTTTATAAGTGAAAGCTTATCACTTATAGAAAGAGAAGAATTGATTGTACTCATAAGAGAGTATATAAATGTTTTTGCATAGAACTACGAAGACATGCCCAGACTTGACCCACAAGTAGCCATGCATCGTCTAAATATCAAACCGACGCCAAGCTAGTTAAGCAGCAGCAACGCCGGTTTCGTCCGAACATTATGGAGGCTATTGAAGTCGAAGTCCATAAGCTCATTGCATGCGGCTTCATAAGGAGGAACAGCATCCAGATTGGGTTGCTAATATCGTTCCCGTCCTTAAGAAGAATGAAAAAATACGGATCTGCATCGACTACCGTGATCTCAATACAGCTTGTCCTAAAGACGAATTCCCACTGCCCATTACCGATGTTATGATCGACAATACCTGTGGATTCGAAAGAATGTCTTTCATGGTCGGCTTTTCAGGGTACAATCAGATTAAGATGTATCCCTACGACGAGAAGCATACTTCGTTCCGGACACCATTGGGGGTATACTGTTACACTGTAATGCCCTTCGGATTAAAGAACGCCGGAGCAACTTATCAGCGGGCAATGAATACAATCTTCCGCAATCATCTCTGAAAAACGGTAGAATGTTATGTCAACGATATTGCTATCAAAAGCTGCAATAAGAATGACCATCTTCGTCACTTGAGAACGATGTTCGACATAATGCGGGCTCATCAACTGAAGATGAATCTGACAAAATCCTTCTTGGGGGTTTTGAGTGGCAAGTTCCTTGGATTGATTGTTACATTAAAAGGAATTCATCTTGACCCAGACAAAGTCAAAGCCATTCAGAGCATGAATCCACCTAGGAATCTCAAAGAGCTTAGAGGCTTGCAGGGTAGACTGGCTTATATTAGAAGATTCATCGCAAATCTCTCAGGCCGCTGTCAACCGTTCACCCGACTCATGAAAAAGGGTGTTTCCTTTGTATGGGATCAAGCTTGTCAGGAAGCTTACGAGGATATCAAGAGATATCTCACAAAACCTCCAGTCCTAGTGGCTCCTACATCAGGAAAATCGTTCTTGCTTTATGTGAAAGCTATGGACCAATCTCTTGGTGCCCTGCTTGCTCAAAAAGACGACAATGATCACGAACAGGCCATTTATTATCTGAGTAGGACTCTGATAGGGGCGGAATCTCGCTATAATCCTATTGAGAAGGAGTGCTTAGCTCTTGTCTTTGCCGTTCAGAAGACACGACATTATTTGGTCGGCCAAACCATACATGTCATTTCCAGAGTGAATCCTTTGCGTCTTCTCATGACGAATCCAAGATCATTGAATTCAATATTAGCTAAGTGGGCGCTCCTCTTGTCTCAATGCGACATGCTCTTTATCCCTCAAAAGGCGGTTAAAGGTCAGGCACTTGCAGAGTTCTTAGCTGCTCATCCGATTCCGGAAAACTCAAAACTTCATGAAGATATTCCAGATGAAGTCTTCGAATCCAATATAACTTCACAGGACGAAGTATGGCAGATGTTCTTCAATGGAGCATCACGAATAGGCCATAAAGGCAGGATCATTGCTGGCGTGGGGGTTGTGTTTATCTCTCCGTAAAATCACGTCCTTCTAGAGCATTTTCTCTGACGGAATCATGCTCCAACAATGTAGCGGAATACAACGCTCTACTTATTGGTCTTCAGCTCGCACACGGAATGGGGGTACGCTACCTTGAAGCTTACGACGATTCAGAATTGATTATCAATCAGGTTAAAGGCGAATATGAGGTCCGTCACGAGGATTTGGTGTCTTATTATCACGCAGTCAATGAAATGGCTAATCTGTTTGATGGCTTCTATATCGGGCACGTATCTCGATCTCAGAATACTAAGGCGGATGCTCTTGCTGCATTAACAACAACACTAGCCTTGCCAGTCGACACCGAGTATCACCTTACAGTGGCGACTCGACACCTTGTCTGCTCTAAACAAATGTTAAGAACCAGAGAGGTCTATAATATCTCGACGGATTTTGAGCCGAGAGATTGGCGATTTCCTTTTTTCGACTATGCTCTACATGGTCTGCTGTCAGACAATCCTAAAGAAGTGGCATCTATCAGACGAAAGTCTCTCCGTTTTTACTATGATCCAACTCTGAAGACACTTTACCGTCGTTCATATGACGGTGTCCTCCTCCGTTGCCTTTCTAATTCAGAGACGCAGGAAGTGCTTAAAGAAGCACACGACGGCATATGCAGAGTGCATCAGCCAGGACCAATACTTAAAGACAGATTGCACAGGCTTGGATATAATTGGCCAACCATGATAGCAGATGCCATCCAATATGCACGAAGGTGTAAAGCATGCCAAATTCATGCGGACTTCATACACCAGCCTCCGAAGTTGCTCCACCCAACTGTTTCTTCATGACTATTTGAAGCATGGGGATCGATGTCGTAGGGCCAATCAGCCCCTCTTCGACAAAAGGACACGGTTTATCCTGGCGATAACCGATTACTTTTCAAAGTGGGCAGAAGCCATACCACTGGTTGAAGTCAAAACTTCCAACGTGATAATTTCATCAAACACCATGTCATCCATCGATTCGGTGTCCCTAGGCGGATCATCCATGATAACGGTCCCCAATTTGTAAGCCAGGTATTCTATCAGTTCTGCGAGAAATTCTGGATTCAGAACATGGCTTCAACTGCCTTCAATCCTGCTGCTAATGGCTTGGCAGAAGCATTCAACAAAACAATCATTAAGTTACTCAAAAAGTTTGTCTCCTCGAATAAGCGAGATTGGAATGAGAAGCTTAGTGATTGTCTTTAGGCCTACCGAACTACGATTCGGACCCCGACTGGCAATACGCCTTTTCCCTTAGTATACGGGTGTGAAGCAGTCATACCGTTAGAAATCCAGATGTCGTCACTACGAGTCGCTCTGATCACTAAGATCACATCAGAGGATAATGATCGATTGCGTCTTCAAGAGCTCGAAGCCCTAGATGAGAAGCGGTTACAAGCTCAGCAGCACATTGAGTTTTATCAGGCTCGATCTCAAAAGCCTTCAATAAGAAGGTCAAATAAAGAGTCTTCCAGAAAGGAGATTTGGTTTTAGCCGTCAGACGATCAATGATCATGACGCATAAAACCAAAGACAAATTTCAGCCCAAATGGGAGGGACCGTTTGTAATAGAAACAGTTTATTCAAACGGAGCATATCGCCTTATGACTTCAGATGGAGATTTACTCATGATGCCGATCAAAGGCAGGTTCTTAAAGAAGTATTATTCTTGATCCTTCTCGTGATCAATTTAACATTACACCTCTGATCAAGACCTTCGAATCCAAGATATGCAGAAAGAGCGCCCCTTTCTTCCTCCAAACGAGATCATACGACCGCAAACCAGTATAGAGCCGATCGTACACTGGTTGTCTCAAAGAAGAATCAAGGTTACGAATATAGTAACCAAATGATCCAACACCTTTAACGGTTAAGGATAGAGGAAAATATTGGCCTTTAAGCCCAACATAAGTCCTCGACAACTCATCATGCTGAGGGGAATAGCATTGCTAGCCAAACTCAAACGGTGGTTGGTAAAGGCATATCAAACCCGTTGACAGCTGAGGATTTGCTAAAAATTCTAAGGGACCTGTTCCCATTTGATTCCCTCTCCAAAATCACTTACCAATTCTCATCTATGGAATGGTAAGACCACATATAAAGAACGACAGATCCATTTGAATTACTGCTATGTTCAAACACCTCTAACAGTAAACGAATCTCTCGGTCAAGTTAATACTACACTTCTGACCAATATCGCTCATACCGCAAATTCATTTCGCTGTTAAGTTAACATTAAACCTATGACAGTGATCTCCTCGATTTTCTCAAGTGAAAACGAGAGCTTTCCATGCTACGTTTAACACTACACCTCTGGCATCCATTTCGCTGTTAAGTTAACATTAAACCTAAGACAGTGATTTCCTCGATTTTCTCAGTGAAAACGAGACCTTTTCATGCTATGTTTAACACTACACCTCTGGCATCCATTTCACTGTTAAGTTAACATTAAACCTATGACAGTGATTTCCTCGATTTTCTCAGTGAAAACGAGACCTTTTCATGCTATGTTTAACATTACACCTCTAACATCCGTATCGCTGTTAAGTTAACATTAAACCTATGACAGTGATTTCCTCGATTTTCTCAGTGAAAATGAGACCTTTCCATGCTATGTTTAACACTACACCTCTGGCATCCATTTCGCTGTTAAGTTAACATTAAACCTATGACAGTGATTTTCTCGATTTTCTCAGTGAAAATGAGACATTTCCATGCTATGTTTAACACTATACCTCTGGCATATCTTTTTGTCAAGTTAACATTACACCTCTGACAAACTGCTTTCTGAATTCCTATGAAGTTCTTTTTGTCACGTTAACATTACACCTCTGACATATGATCTTTTATAGAATTCATTTCCTACCTCCCCAGCAAGTTTCTGAGTCCCACTTAGTCTTAGTGGACTTCTTTGGTTGTCACGTTAATAATATACCTCTGACAATTTCTTCCAAGTCCCATCCAAATTTTGAGCTTGGTGGCTTCTTAATCGGTTATGTCATCGCGACCTCTGAACCGGCAGATAGCCAAGTCTCATCTTTCAGTCCGACAAGGACTATTTCTTTGTCATCATATGACAATTTTGAGCTTGGTGGCTTCTCAATCGGTTATGTCATCGCGACCTCTGAACCGGCAGATAGTCAAGTCTCATCTTTCAGTCCGACAAGGACTATTTCTTTGTCATCATATGACAATTTTGAGCTTGATGGCTTCTCAATCGGTTATGTCATCGCGACCTCTGAACCGGCAGATAGCCAAGTCTCATCTTTCAGTCTGACAAGGACTATTTCTTTGTCATCATATGATAATTTTGAGCTTGGTGGCTTCTCAATCGGTTATATCATCGCGACCTCTGAACCGGCAGATAGCCAAGTCTCATCTTTCAGTCTGATAAGGACTATTCTTTGTCATCATATGACAAAATTTTGAGCTTGGTGGCTTCTCAATCGGTTACGTCATTGCGACCTCTGAACCAAGTCTCATCCTTCAGTCCGACAAGGACTATTTCTTTGTCATCATATGACGAAATTTTGAGCTTGATGGCTTCTCAATCGGTTACGTCATTGCGACCTCTGAACCGGCAGATAGCCAAGTCTCATCCTTCAGTCCGGCAAGGACTATTTCTTTGTCACCATATGACGAAATTTTGAGCTTGGTGGCTTCTCAATCGTTACATCATTGCGACCTCTGAACCGCAGATAGTCAGGTCTCATCTTTTTAGTCCAGTAAGGACTATTTTCTCAAAGGGCTGCAATACAACTTGAAAGCAAGAATTCAGAAGATAGAACAAGTTAGAAATGTAACAGGGGAGTCAAATAAAATCACTTTTTATTGATTCCAAAAGAGGGATACATGAATGCATAGATTACAAGCTACAACGACGCTTCATAGGACTTGATCTGTTCTTCAAGAGTGGCCAGCCTAGTCTTCCTCTCTTCTGCAGCCCTGATAAGCGCCTGCGACTCAACTCGACCTCATTAAAGCTCGCTGTCTGGGCCAAGCGAGCTTCAATTTCAACCAAGGTTGCCCTCTGTGCTAGCTCCTGCCGCAAGACCTCATCATTCTGGGCCTTAAGCTGCTCAAGCCGGGCAATCTCTTCAAGACGCACTTATTCAGCCTTGAACAAAAGGAGATTAGCCTTTCTGATCATTTCCTTGGCCTTTTCAATTTTATCCTCAGCATTAAGAAAAGCACTGCTAGAAGCGTCTATGGCATCCCCGAGCTCTACTTTCCTTGTCTCTAAGGATTTCAAATCCGAAGAAATCGCCTTAGCAGCTTCTTGAGCGGCGAGATGAGCTTCATACATCTGAGCAACAAGATGCGCAAGCTGTTCGTTAACTAAAGACTCCAGATCTGAATGGCTAAGACGGAGCCATTCGTCCACATCCCTCTCAAGTCTGTCCACCAGAAGCTCCAATGTTGCGGCCTGGTCACCCCCTCTAAAGTCTCGGATACTGTCAATGCTTCGGGAGTGGACCACCTTTAAAGCAGATAATGAGGTAGTCGAGCCCTTCAAGACCAAAGCAATGGATCGCTTCAAGCTCTTATAAAAGATGTCAACTAACTCAGCCACGAATTCGTTCTCGGCCTCAATTACTCCCGGCAAACGAGCAGCCCTGAAGATAGAGTTTTCACTGGCTTCACTGGTGTAACTATGGAGGAAATAATAGAAGTACTGGCTGCAGCAACACGAGGGGTCATCGGTGATCTCGGAGGAGTCCTCATTGAGACCAGTACACCAGCCACAACTGAGGTAGGACTAGTGACTATTTCTGGGAGAGCTGGCTTAATCACCAATGTTGGAGAAGTAGGACTGATAATCACCTTCAGCTCCGTGCCTGGCAAAATAGGCGGCACCGACAAAACCGATGGCATCTCACTTACCGATATAGTTGGAAGTGAGGGTGGTTCCATGACTACTGTTCTCTCAATCCCCTTTCCTCTGGCAGGTTCAGGCTGATAAGAGGGCAACCCGTGATACAAGGCATCCAACTCAGCAGCATCCGCCGCGGTCGAAGCACTTGCTTCACCCCTGGTTCCCTCAGGAAGACGGATTGGCTCTCTTGAAGTCGATGCACCCAGAGGTGGAACACCTGCAGCAAGATTTTGTTTAAGTAAGGCGTAATAAAAAGCAGGAGTAAAAAGGGTCGAAACACTACCAAAAGATGAGGTCGCCTCAATCGTCTTAACGGCTGCATCAGTCCCTGCAGGTTCCATTGGAAAATCTTTGGCAGAATCAATACAAATGACCGGCCCACCTTCACTTGCCGAACCCTCCGCGGTCCACCCAAAAGAGCTAGAGGCTACGAGACTTCCTTTTGAAGTCCCAGCACCCGAAGGACCTACATCAGCCGCATCGCCTCCAGACTCTTTCGAGACGGCGAAATAGCCAGCCTCATCGCCTTCTCTATAAGTAAACAGGGGATCATAATGCTCCCCCTGTTCTCCGGCAGTCTCTGCTCTCGGGCTTCTCACCGCCTCAGTTCCTGAATCATAAAGTAAACAATGAGCTATATGGAACACACAAGAAGTATATTACAAGAACGGAGCTGGTCTTACCCGGGTCCGGAGGAGCTTTACCAGTAGTCTGCCTAGGACCCGACAACCTAATGATTAATGGAGCAGGAGGAGGAGGCACTGCAGATGATTCGCCCTCTGCAATAACCGTAGGACCGTAGCGACGAGGCTTCTTCACTACCCTCTTCCTACGAGATCCACCTTCCGCTTTCGCTTGAAGTGGACATCAAGATCTTCTTCCTCCACTTTTTCCACATCAACATGTTCTATGGGGGCCGTGCCTACCCAACCAGAAGCAGCTGCTGGAGCCTCAGCACCTGTATCCGCTTCAAAGGGAGGACTTCCTGCATCCAAAGCTTCGCTATCATCAACGGCATTGAATTCCCCAAGGCCGGGAACGCGGACCCTCTTACCCTCGCTCTCTCAGTGACCTTTCGCTTCAGCCGCTGAGAGATTAACTTCACACCAAAGGATTAATAGAAAATCCAGTGGGTGTGGAGTTCAAAGTTCTATACCACTGGCAGAATCCCAGGGTCGTCAGAAGGTTCGGAGTTCTTAGCGGCGTGCACAGTCGCGCCTCAGTACGGCCAGCAATGAAGAACCGCCAGGCACGAGCTCCATCGATGAGGCGCCCCATAAAGGCCAGACTGCTGTTTGGATTGCCTACATACAGTTGGTCATACCCAAACTGATGGGCAAACCGACTCGGAAGATGCGGCTCCAGGTAACAGGTGTCCCCACTTCTATACAATAAGTGTGATGGTCGGATGCTAACCAGCCATTCGAAGACTCCCCGACTCAATGACGTGTGCCCTTCTCCTACATCCTTGAATTTTTCACCATAGCCTGCATCGCGAATGTAGGGGAAGCATCAGAAAAGGCTATAAACATCATGATGGCACATCAGTTTAAGGACCGCAGCCACGTAGGTCTTTGACCACAAACACCCCTCGAATCGACGGAGAAGCGCCATGCAAACACCTTCTGGGGGCTCCTCTCTGGCTTGGATAATGGAGGGGCAGTGAAGGGCGAACCATGCCATCAAATAAGTATATGGCAAACCAATTCTGGGGTTTGGTCCATCGCGAGGCAAGATAGTCCCTTTTCCCGCTTCGTTGTGGGTGGCCTACATAAAGCCTCCGTCAATCCACGAAGGTCTCTTTGAATACAGCACACCATGGCTGGAAGAAGGCTAAGAGAACGACCATGGACTAGACGAACAATAGGCAATAAGACAGTCAAATGAATGACATCGCCAGACGACGACGGCACCACACATCTCTTCAACCAGACCATTAGAAAACCAGCCAGAAGTGCCTTCCGGGACGTCGGTCGACGAGCCTAGTGGTGGAAACTCCGAAGAATATCGCCTTTCTCATAGGGTCCGTCATCTTCTTCCAGAATCAAATCCCCTTGAGAGTCCTCCTGCATCCGGCGAAAGATGTCTTCATCTGCAACTCCACAATGAGCTGCTTCAGGAGTACCTTCCAGGTCATGGAACAATAATTTTTCCAGTTCTTCAAACTGCATGAAGCTCCCTTATGACCCCCATGCATGCTGGAGCAAATGTAAGGTGGCACATCAATTCCCGGTAAGTCTCAAACAAGGCGGGCTCCTGCTTCTCCAGAAGTGCCAATTCCGCCTCGCACAGGAATATTTTTCATATGGGAGAGACCCCAAAGGCAGCGCAGAGACTTCCCATATCTTGTGCAGAGCCATGCCTAATTCGCCAATAGGAGTGAAGAAGGTCCCTGTAGCCGGGCAGTACAACTCAAAGATGGCGTAGAAGTTCGCTACGCTCATCTGAATACCATAACAGGTCGCCCTAACGGCCTCGTAAAGTCTCAGCCTCTCCAGATCCTCCTCAAAATGAGCAAGGACATATAGAGTCAAGTCCCTCCACCATGCCTTGGGAGGGTGAATCCACCCAGGGGTCCTGAAATCAGTGGCCAGATAATTGCCATAAACCTTAAAGAACTGATTTCCAAAGGTCTGAGCCACCGCGGGATTTTCTCCCACTGGGATGTCTGGAAGTTCATTCCCAGGGTGGAGACCCAATATGCAGCGAGGAGGACCCGCCCTTTTGTAACCGGGGGACGAAATTATCAACTTCCCTACGTGAACGGAGTCAGTAGTCCGAGTCACTTGCCACTGCATCTTCCGAGCCCTCGTCACGCATTGAAAGAAGGATAAGGAAAAATGCCGCTTGCTCGATGGAAGATAGTACTTCTCACCATCCAATTTGAAAATCCACTGCCCCTCTCCGGCCAGCAGCTGGTGATCGTTATCTGGCGCTGCATATCCGAACATGAAGCCGGGCTTCCGATAGATTTTTCGGTCGGAATCTTCAAGGGGAGCAGTGGTTAAGATGCTTCTCATGGTGCGCTGATCCCCACTATGAATAAGTGCATCCCGAGCAGGAGCGCTTCGCTCGCTGAATAAGCCTGCCCTTGAAACTGCAGGCTGATATTGCCATCCAGCCCCCTGACTGTGCCGAAGAGACTGTTCAGAGGACCAGGAGTATAGTGCACTACAAAAATAAGGAAAAACTATGATTAGTTCATCAGCCAAACGAGAGCTAAAACAAGAATGTAATTTTTATTAAGGCATAGCTTCGCTCTCCGAGCAAAGCTGGCCTAACAATAGTTTCGTCCCGAAGCTTAGCTTCGCAGCTGTAGCTTAACTCCGCACTCCACTCGAAAGCAGAATGCAAGAAAATATTCAAGTATTAGCTTCGTTCTGAAAGCTTGGCCTTAATGCGAAGGAGCCCAAGAGCTAACTTCGCCAGAAGAATACTGCTACTTAAAAGTTATTTTAAGGGCATTAAGGTCCTTTTCAGTTGCGCTCCAAAGGTTAGCTTCGCATCCTATCATTCAACAGGATGTGAACCGCCTAAGGGATAGCTTCGCCTGGAAGCTTGAAGAAGAGACCCTTCAGTTCTAAGATTCCCAGTCAAGAAATCAAGAGAAATTAAGGGACTTAACTCCCTAAGATCGCTAGATCATAATGGATCGTTCTAGAATCATTATGAGATAGCCAAAAGATTGGCTTCAAGAAGAGATGAAAATCTCTGAACAAAAGGGAAAGATCCTTACCCGCGATAGGTCGTTCGATGACCAGAGGAGGAGAAGGACCCTCCGTCGTAGAGGTTGCTACCTCTTTTCTTACCCGTCTTTTGGGAGCTATCGGAGAATTGAAGAAGAAGTTCTTGAAATTCCAAACGAAGGAGGAAGAAGAAGAAAAGAGTCAGAGTGTTCTGAAAATTCAAAGAGAAGTGGTGCCTTCTCTTTCAGCCCAATCAGGCTTTTATAGGCTGATGATTGCCTAAATGTCGCCTCCTCGAAAGGAGCGCAGGCAGTCGTTTCAAATTAATTCGAAACGGCGCCTAAAGCGCCTTCCCAAGAAGCGTTACTTCAGCCCCGCTAAGGGCTAACTCCACCCTGAGTCCAGTGTCGACTTAGCATGACGCTTGAATAACTTCGCTGAGAAACATGCTTTAGCTCCGCTAAAAGCACATCTCTTGCTTCGCGGAAATTCCGTGCTAGCTTCGCCAGAAACTGGCTCCTGACTTATTTGAAAATCAGTCTTCAGCTTCGCCGGAAGCTTAGCTCAGCTAAGAGTTCTTATTTCCTCCTAGGGAAAAGACTTGCCTAAGTTAGTCCACTTCAGGTGTTCTCAAGTTAAAAAAGGAGTAAAACAAAGCAGATAAACAACGGAAAATGAACTTTTATTGATTCAAAAGGGAAGATACATTGGCGCTACATTAAGGTGGTTCATACAACCGAATCATTACTCCAAAGGCATACAAGTGGTCCTATCTACTTCCGAGCCAAACTAATTGGACACGAAAGGCCTTCCTCCTGCACAAGGCCGTAATCCTTCGCATAATGGCAGATTTTGCCATCAAGAAGCTGGAACTTCTTTGATGAAAATTGGCAAAGGACCGGTTGCCACCAGAAAGCCGGATCTTCTTTGATCTAAATTGGCAAAGGAAGGATCCGAGACCTTACATGTGACGTCCGCTTGCCCGAAGTGGATCATCTCAGATAAGCGACTACCAGGCCCTTCTCGAAGTGGATCATCTCGGATAAGCGACTGCCAACCTCTTCTGGGAACACGCATCAGCTGCCCCAGTTGGTTCCTCCTGCTTAGGATTAAAGTTTCAAGAGACAAGTTTCTGGTCTCTTTCATTAAGATGAAAGACGGGCGAGCATAGTTCACTGCAACGCAAGATGGAAAACAGGTTAGCAGTAAAGAAGAAAAAAATGCAAGAATGGAACGCTAAGTCAAATTCTTTAGGCGAATCAATTTATATCCGATCCAGTTGCGCTTTAAGGATGGATTTCAGTTAAGCAGAGGATAGCCTCGCTTGCACAGTGATGATGGGCTAGCTCAGCGTAAGCCAAGTCTTAGCTCCGCCTAAGACAGTTATATTGAAGGAGCGTCAAAATGAGCTAGGTCCTAGCCTCGCCTATATGGCTAAGCCAGACTGATCCAGAGGGACGCAGTCTTGACCCCACCTATATGGCAAGACTGGCTCAAACTTGAAGAGACTAAGTCCCAATTCTTGCCTATGTGGCGAACTTAACAGGCAGATTCAACAGATCCAAATCAGTCAGATACAAAATGAAGAACAAGGGAAATCAATCCCTGAGCCAGCTGATAAAGCTAAATTAAGGGAGATAAACTCCCTAAAATCATTTGTCCATTGGTAAAGTCTCTGGATGGCCGAGACTCACCAGTTCTTGGCCGTTAATGACCAGAGTGGGCACTCCCACTATTTTAGAAATCTGAGTATACTTCTCTGAACAATCAGGAGAAGTCATGAACAGACTACTTCTCTGCAGAGGACTTCAAGTGTCCTATTTATAGGCCTCATGGCCTGATCGCACCGCCACTGCTTTAAGCTTAGAAGCGCGAGCGAATTTAAGACATTTATTGAGCCTTGAGAAAGGGAATAGTCTCCCTCAGAATTGCACGAGGAAGCAATGATCTTCCTCGTTAATGCAAGAGAGGTTATTCTAACCTCAAAAAGGGGCAATCATTCTCGAAACTAGCCAAAAAGCAGTTGGCCTCGGGAAAGGAATGACGTTCCAAGACCAATTTGAAGCGAATCTACTCCGGGAGGCTCGAACGCGGAGCTACTCAGACACGAAGCTTCCCAGAATTGCGAATCTACACGATTCCTCGGCAAACTTATTCCAATCCGGAAGCAGGATTGAAAGCGAAGGTGAACTCAACCACCATGGCGACGTTCGTACTTCACATACCATCAATCAAAGTAATTCAAAGTATTTCGAAGCCTGAACCATTCCATTGCAGACTTTCGAAAACTTTGAAGGGGGTCTTATTGACACTCTAAAAAGACAAGATTCTTAACTGGCCTGAATAATGTCTAACTTGTTGACATTTATAAAGACAAGTGGCAGACAAGCTGATGACCAGTTTTTACCCATCTCCGAGGGACAAATCGGCGACTTGTACTCTACTGATCCAGTGAAGCAGACAGTGAGCTCAGATTGTCTTTGAAGAGACCTAAGCAGGTCTAATATGCTAGGTTAGCTCAACACTTAGCATCACATGAGCCCAAGGGGATAGCCTCACTTGAGAGGCTAAGTTTGTCCAACTTCGCCTTGAAGCTGTTCAAAGCTCTATTAGTGAGCTAACTTACAGCTTCGCCTGAAGTGCTCAGTTAACTCCGCAGAGAGTTAGCTTCGCTCGAAGCCACACGCAACCACGTAGAAGGATGTTCGGTAGCTTCACCACAGATGCTTATCCAGCTCCGCTGAAGAGCTTTCTTCTGACTTTGCCAGACGCTCCTTCCAGCTCCGCTGCGAGCTCGGCACGGCAGCTCCGCTGCGGGTCTGTTATGGTTAACTTTTGACCGATTAAATCTCCAGATGAGATCAAATCTATTCGAGATCAATCTAATCGAGATCAAATCTGAGATCAAATTTGGTAGTTGTTTACCATAATCTCTTGACTCTCCTAAAACAAGTAAAAGGATCAGGGGAGATCTTTCAATTATTTGGAAAGAATCAAAACAGATCAGGAAATTGACGCTACCTGCTATTTCTAGCTTCGCAGAAGCTGATCCTAGCCTCGCAGTAAGGCTACTTTTCAGATTTAAACAGATTGACTCAATCTGTTTCCGAATTTTCAAGGGACAATTATACCCCTGCTCTCCTTATAAATAGCCCACCAGAGGCACAAGAAGAGAGACACACGCACAGGCAAAGAGACGCACAGAGAGAGGCGCTAAATAGAGATCTATTCTCTTACTTCTAAGAATTCAGAGAATTCAGAGAACTGCTTCTCTAATCAGGGTGCTGATAGCCAAAGATCTTCCTCTCAAGAAATCTCCGAAACCAGGCGAGAAGGAATTCCCAAGTGGAGGTAGTTTGAGAAGTAATAAGAGGGTTCTACCAACCTTCTGTTCTCCGATTCCCAAACCAGGCGAGAGAAGGGAATCCCATCGATCGCGTCGTCAAAGGGACAAAGTGGTCGCGCGCTGACCAGACTCCTATCTGAAAAGTCACCTAGAGGGGGGGTGAATAGGTGACAATGCTAATCTATGAACTAAATGCGGAATTTAAAAATTAATTGTAAATTACACTCAGTGCTATCAACAAGTGATGCACACAACCAAGCCAAGCAAATATGAATGAGCAATGTAAATAAATGCAAGACACAAAGTAAAGAGAGAGTAGAGAGAGCCAATGAGTCAAGTGCAAACACAAAGATATGTTATCGAGGTTCGAGCACCCAGCTCTACATCCCCGCCTTCGACACACGAAGGATTTCCACTAGCTCGTCCACTTAGGACCCTTTACAAGGAGTACCCAACACTCCTCTCTTTACAACCTCCTCCCTGAGGCACAAATCCAAGCCAACCAACACAACCTCCTCCTTGAGGCAAACTCCAACAATCACAACCTCCTCCTTGAGGCAAATTCCAAACCAATACAACAAACTCCCAATCACCAACCAATACAAGGATCACCTCTCAACTAGAGGGATACAACCCAAAGTACAAAGCTAAGAAAAGATTGGGTTACAACTTGGTGGTCACAACAACAACCACAAACAACTTCTTCTTCCACACAAATAACCTATAGATATAGATAGTAGATTTTTGCTCAAGTGTGGAGAAAATCAAAGGAATGGAAATGAGAAATCACAAAGAAAATCCTTGGGAAAAATCAAGAAATCAAGATAGAATAGTTCAATCAAAATTCTTTCCAAAAACCCTTTCTTTGATTTTTCAAACCCTAATGAAAACACCAAATGGATTGTTCAATCCAAGCTCAAAAACTTCTTTTGATTGCTTTGAAAACACCAGAGAATCAGCAAAATTCGCACAAAAAATCTTAGAGAAAACCTCTCTCAAATGGGGTATTTATAGGCAATTTAGAAAACTAGCCGTTTACAGAATATTTGCCAGATTTACCCTGCCGGTCGACCGGCCCGGTCGACCGCCCAACGGTCAAATTCTGAACCGTTGTGGCTACCGTCGATCGCCTCGGTCGACCGAGAATTCCTGAGAGCCAACAGCTCTCCGTCGGTCGACCGCTTCGGTCGACCGGATACAGAGTCAGCCAGCGTGCACGTATTCGTGCACGTCGGTCGACCGGAACGGTCGACTGGCTTCTTTGGTGCGGTCGACCGTACCAGTCGACCGGCCAAGCCTGGCAGACAAAAATCAGGTCTGAAATCTGGGGAAAAATTATTATAATAAATCCCACAAAATCTCTAAAATTTCACAAAAATAGTTTTATCATTTTATATTGAAATACAAACTTGTGTTAAAAATCCTAACACAAATTTCAAACATATTTGACTATTTTTGTGTCATAGAAATTTTGCCAAAAACCAAAACCGTATTTTCTAAAACCTTGTATTTTGAATAGAAAATACACATTGTCTAAAACTTATCCATGATACAAAAATATGATATTTAAACACTTTGAAGCATATTGTATATGAATAGAAATTCAATATACAAGAAACATATATATATATATATATCATGATTTTTGTCATTAAGTCCAAAAATATGTTTTGTTGTAAATACCAAAACATAAAACACATGGAATAGATTATCAAACAAAGTTTGTCTAAACAATTGAAGCATGCATGTATATAGAACAAATCTAATATACATAAACCATGTAAACTTGTTTTGATAAAAAATCTATTCATGAAAACCAAGATCGGTTAAACCTAAAACCGAAAATCAAAACATGAAAGGTGTGTGTTGTGAACTTGAGCTTATCATACTATTCTAATCTTTACAATTAGGATCTAAACCCAAACTAAAACTATGGATACCTAAGTCTTCTTGTAGAGCGCAATCTCCAAGCTAGAGCGCAATCACCAAGTAGGCTCGATCCAAAAACTCTTGATTCACCGAGCAAGTGCAATGTATGATCTTTGATGCGCGGGCTCTTGAATCAACATGTGCAAGCTTCCAATACATCTTGTTGAAGCTAAACAGCAACTAATATCTTGATTAATAAACTGAAACTAAAATCACAAGATAATTAGTACACATAACTACATGAGTTAATCATCATCAAAACTAGAGTGAAAGGCCTTTGGGCCAACAATCTCCCCCTTTTTGATGATGACAAAACTCATGGAGTTATATATGCATGGATTAAAGTAAGGTTTCAAAGAAGCTCCCCCTTAACTCATGCATAGGAATAAACAACAATAAGATGCATATAAACAGGGTTCTTGAAACAAAATGAATATGCATATGAAACATGCTATTGATTCCAATTCTAACAAAACAACTAAATTACCAAAACATGCTCTTGATACCAATGGATACTAATAAAAACAAAACTCGTAATGCTCTTGATACCAATACCAATGGAGATGAAATGAACATAAAACTGAAAACTCATGCATATCAACTCCAATAAATCTTCTCCCCCTTTTTGTCAATCATCAACAAAGGGGTAAAAGCAAAAAGATATGAATTCTTCTCCCCCTAAATATATGAAACAAAGAATAAACAAACTACTTCAAGGGGTGAAACCAAAAATGATACCAATTAAAAAATGTCAAAGAAGTGCATTATGATATCAATAGAAAGTGATCATAAAACATTTAAGAAATGCCTACCAATTACCAATTGAAAGTAAGAGGGGCATTGAAAACAATATGATCCCAATTGAAATTAAAACATATTGAAAATAAAACACATGATACCAATTGAAAATATATATCTTTATAAGCATATGATACCAATTAAAAATCAATAATTATTCTTAAATCAAATTTTTTTTTATAAAGTTAGGGAGTGGGAAACAAAACCAAGGTAAACTAAATACCAATTGAAAATTGAAATGTGAGTTTTCTCCCCCTTTATGAAATACCAACTAAACATATGCTTAAGCTAGAAATAATATACCAATTGAAGACTAAGTCAATTGAAATAATGTTAAAGCTCAAGCTTAGCATAAGCAAGATAATGATAATGCTTGTATAAAGAAACCAATTGAAAATTTAAATCAATTGAAAATGATGGTCATTAAAAAAAATCAAGCTTATCATAAGCAAAATTTGTGCATATATCTTGAAGCACAAATAAATCATCTATATATGTATGTAAGAAATAGATACCAATTGTAAATTGATACTATATGAAGTGTATGCATACATATATATAAAACAAAACATATATGAGTATACAAAAGGATGTCAAGATTAGATACCAATTGAAAGAATTCAATGATACCAATTGAAACAACAATAAGATCAAGTGTATATCTCATATTCACTACCACCCAATCATGTGCAAGTTTAAAATGATTTTCATTATAAAGCATACATGAACATGATCTCCCATCCAACCACCCTTTGAAGGTAGGGGTTTTCAAAAAAAAATATTTGAAAGTGTAGTTTGTTTGAAAATCTCTACCAAAAGTGAAGAACACAAACTAGTTTTGGAAAATCTAGAAAAACTAGAACGAGATCCTTCAAATAGGGAAATGAAAACAAAATAATTTTTCATGAAATACATGTAAATCACATGGCACTAAACACTCAAAGTTCATAAAGCCCATATCATAGTCTCATGAAAACAAATCATGAGTAAACAATAAAGTGAGTGAACAAGTGTTATGTGACACATATCAATCATGAAATATTCAATTAAGCTCATGTGAAATTCCTTAAAAAAACATGAAACCATGAAAAATCAAAATTTTCATAAAAAACACAATTTATACTTCAAGGCATATGTATGTCATATACAAACCAACGCATACATACATATCCTAAACATGATGAGTCCACAAAGTATATGCATGAATGCACGTGGCTCAAGGATGTATATGTATAGTCAATAGTTTGGACTAGATAGACATATACATGAAGTTAAAACACATGATCATACAATCATATCCAAAAATGGGAATACAAGTTAGAATGCATGAATCATCAAAACTAGACTATACTAGCACATCTAATGGGTACAAATAGGCATCCAAGCACAAACATATATAAAGGTTTATTTGTAGCCCATCCTATGTACAAGTATAACTCCTAGTTTTCATGAAAACTAACATCTAAGCATATATTCAAATCATAAAGCATAAAACAAGTCATAAATCAACAATTATTCTAAAAATGATCCTTATGTAAATTCATATGCTATAAGAATCAAGATATACATAATATCAAAACAATTGTGAAAACACAAAATATGGAATCATATAAACAATGGTGATCACAAATTGCAATACATGTATAGCAATGAACATACTAATCAACACATGAATCATTAAAACACGAAATCATAGAATCATGAATATCATATGATCATTGTGCATATGCATGTACATTAGATCTAAAGCATACATGTTAGTTTAAACAAGGTGAGACACTAAATGTAGATTCCAAATGAAGCATGGGTGCTCAAGTAGCTAAACATGTACAACTTTAATATAATGGCACAAGCATAATGGACAATAAAACACAACATGCTATAATGAAAAGCATGTAAACACTAAATGGAGTAAGGGATTGTTACCAAAACCAAAGGGGCAACTCTCCATGTCTCCAAAACACGATGGTCCTCCCACCAAATCTCCTTGAGAGTGAAGCATCCAAATGGTTCTCCTTTTAGCTTAGAATGCATCCACCTCAAGGCACCAATACCCTCACGTGACGCGAGAGCCTCCACCTACATCAAACATCAAAGAGGTGGATCTTGGTACCCATTTCTTTGTGGGTCCACGGGGGTTAGTATCTTTTCTAACCCAAACATAATTAGTTAATAAATTTTCATGATAAATGCGATCATAACAAAATCTAGCAAGGTGGCCTTTTCGACCACAATGTGTACATGTGTACACGTGAGCATACATATGATGGTGGTGATCATGAAAAGCATGTGTATGCCTAGATGGGTATGCATGCAAGGTTGGAACTTGTTTCTTGCGAACTAAGGTTTCCAATCGTGTGTGATTCATGGCACAATGGCTCAAAGTGGAGCCCAAACAATCAACACTTTTCTTCAAATTGTTTATATCATTTTCTATGCTAGAAGACAAAGTGGAACATGCTATAGGAGTGCAAGAAGTAGAAGCTACACTAGCATGACAAACATGAATATCAATCTCATTTTGTAAGGATTTATTTTTAATCAAAATCAAATCCAATTCTTTTGTAATTGAATCAATTTTATTTTTCAAAGTAAGATTTTCTTTGAAAACAAGATCCAATCTAGAAGACAAAACCTCATTGTGTTCTACAACATTATCAAAATCATTTTTGTTTTTCAAATCTTCAATCTCTTTAAGTGCAAGTTCAAGTTGAGATTGTAGTGAGTCACGTTCACTAGTGATCTCTTCTTTTTCTTGCAAAATCACTTCAAAATTAGAACATAAATCATTTAATTCATTTTTCAAAACAAGATTATTCTCTTTCAAAAGTTTGTGTTTTTCTAAGAATTTTTCAAGCTTTTGAGTAAGATCCATATTTAAAGTTTGAACCTCAAAACAACCATGGCAATAAGATTTAGAGCTATCATCAAGAGGGGAATCCGAGTGTACCTCAAGGGAGTCTTTCCTTGGACCATGAAGCATTTATCTTTGGACATGTCTCTTTTGGATCTCCTCAAATTGTTGATGATCCTTGGAAGCTCGGGAGACGTTAAGATGCTCCAAACTGCAAAAGCCGAATCATAGCGATCAAAAATAGGTAAAAGATTTTCATTTAGAGATGCTAGAAGTGTCCTAAGGGCTAATGCATTGGCCTTCTTATGCTTGCTACTATTAGGGAGGGATTCTATAGTGATGGCTTGATAAACTAAATGTCCTAATCCTTTTAGATGTCTAATCATGTCAACCTTCCAAGAGTCAAATCTAAAATGGTCAAACATAGGAGGGCTAGCCATGAGTGCAAATGAAAATGCAAGTGAAGATTAGCAAACCAAGATCTTACTCCTAGGTGGTTAAACCTAAATATCAGGAGCACTAGCTCTGATACCAATTGAAAAGTCACCTAGAGGGGGGGTGAATAGGTGACAATGCTAATCTATGAACTAAATGCGGAATTTAAAAATTAATTGTAAATTACACTCAAGTGCTATCAACAAGTGATGCACACAACCAAGCCAAGCAAATATGAATGAGCAATGTAAATAAATGCAAGACACAAAGTAAAGAGAGAGTAGAGAGAGCCAATGAGTCAAGCGCAAACACAAAGATATGTTATCGAGGTTCGAGCACCCAGCTCTACATCCCCGCCTTCGACACACGAAGGATTTCCACTAGCTCGTCCACTTAGGACCCTTTACAAGGAGTACCCAATACTCCTCTCTTTACAACCTCCTCCCTGAGGCACAAATCCAAGCCAACCAACACAACCTCCTCCTTGAGGCAAACTCCAACAATCACAACCTCCTCCTTGAGGCAAATTCCAAACCAATACAACAAACTCCCAATCACCAACCAATACAAGGATTACCTCTCAACTAGAGGGATACAACCCAAAGCACAAAGCTAAGAAAAGATTGGGTTACAACTTGGTGGTCACAACAATAACCACAAACAACTTCTTCTTCCACACAAATAACCTATAGATATAGATAGTAGATTTTTGCTCAAGTGTGGAGAAAACCAAAGGAATGGAAATCAGAAATCACAAAGAAAATCCTTGGGAAAAATCAAGAAATCAAGATAGAATAGTTCAATCAAAATTCTTTCCCAAAAACCCTTTCTTTGATTTTCCAAACTCTAATGAAAACACCAAATGGATTGTTCAATTCAAGCTCAAAAACTTCTTTTGATTGCTTTGAAAACACCAGAGAATCAGCAAAAATTCGCACAAAAAATCTTAGAGAAAACCTCTCTCAAATGGGGTATTTATAGGCAATTTAGAAAACTAGCCGTTTACAGAATATTTGCCAGATTTACCCTGCCGGTCGACCGGCCCGGTCGACCGCCCAACGGTCAAATTCTGAACCGTTGTGGCTACCGGTCGACCGCCTCGGTCGACCGAGAATTCCTGAGAGCCAACAGCTCTCCGTCGGTCGACCGCTTCGGTCGACCGGATACAGAGTCAGCCAGCGTGCACGTATCCGTGCACGTCGGTCGACCGAACGGTCGACTGGCTTCTTTGGTGCGGTCGACCGTACCAGTCGACCGGCCAAGCCTGGCAGACAAAAATCAGGTCTGAAATCTGGGGAAAAATTATTATAATAAATCCCACAAAATCTCTAAAATTCCACAAAAATAGTTTTATCATTTTATATTGAAATACAAACTTGTGTTAAAAATCCTAACACAAATTTCAAACATATTTGACTATTTTTGTGTCATAGAAATTTTGCCAAAAACCAAAAACCGTATTTTCTAAAACCTTGTATTTTGAATAGAAAATACACATTGTCTAAAACTTATCCATGATACAAAAATATGATATTTAAACACTTTGAAGCATATTGTATATGAATAGAAATTCAATATACAAGAAACATATATATATCATGATTTTTGTCATTAAGTCCAAAAATATATTTTGTTGTAAATACCAAAACATAAAACACATGGAATAGATTATCAAACAAAGTTTGTCTAAACAATTGAAGCATGCATGTATATAGAACAAATCTAATATACATAAACCATGTAAACTTGTTTTGATAAAAAATCTATTCATGAAAACCAGATCGGTTAAACCTAAAACCGAAAATCAAAACATGAAGGTGTGTGTTGTGAACTTGAGCTTATCATACTATTCTAATCTTTACAATTAGGATCTAAACCCAAACTAAAACTATGGATACCTAAGTCTTCTTGTAGAGCGCAATCTCCAAGCTAGAGCGCAATCTCTAAGTAGGCTCGATCCAAAAACTCTTGATTCACCGAGCAAGTGCAATGTATGATCTTTGATGCGCGGGCTCTTAAATCAACATGTGCAAGCTTCCAATACATCTTGTTGAAGCTAAACAGCAACTAATATCTTGATTAATAAACTGAAACTAAAATCACAAGATAATTAGTACACATAACTACATGAGTTAATCATCATCAAAACTAGAGTGAAAGGCCTTTGGGCCAACACTATCAGCACACTTCTCCATAATCTCAGAGGAGATCTACTTGCAATCTTTTAGAATACTTGTAATTTAGCTCCTCGTCTCCTTTTTTTTGTAAGTTTTCTCCTTTGCAAAATCAATGGAAAACAGAGAGTAAGGAGAGAGAGAGTTGTAGGAAGGGGGGAGAAAGAGAGAGAGAGAGAAGATATGGTGTTTTTAGGAATAAATTTGGAATTAAAAGGGGAGGGGTATTGTTGTAAATATAGGGACGTAAATTGGGAATGAGGGGATGGATATTTTAGGAATGTGAGAAAAGGGTGTTTATTTAGGAAAAGGAAAGAGAAAAGAAATGAAAAGAAAGAAAGAAAGAAAGAATTAAAGAAGGAAGAAATAAAGAAAGAAAGAAAAAAGGAGGGAGGGTGGGGGGTGGCCGTTGGCCGCCGCCAGGGAGGCGCTGCGCGCGCGCGCCCCCGGGGAGGAGAGGGGGGTGGTGGTTGTGAGGGTGGTTGTTGTTGTTGTTGTTGTTGTTGTTGTTTGAGTTATTGAAGGAGGTGGAGGTGGTTGACGGTGGAGGTGGTTATGGTGATTATGGTGATGGTTGGAGGTGGTGGGGAGTTAGAGAAGGAGGAGGAGGTGATGATGAGGTGTTTGGAGTGGTGGAATTGGTGGAGATTGTGGTGAATTTTGAAGGAGGAAGGAGGTGGTGGTGATGGGTTATGGTGAAATTGGAGAAGGAGGTGGGGTTTTTGGGGTTGATGGAAGTGGAGAAGTGGAGAGGGGGTATAGGGGAGGTGATTGGCCAGCCTAGGGGCGGCCAGCGGCGGCGGCGGTGATGGTGGAGGCGGCGGCCATGGAGAGGAAATGAGTGGGTTTTATTTTTTTTAAGGAGATGTAATGGTTTTTGGATTTTTGAAATGAAAAGGAAAAGGAAATGGAGGGTTTAATAGAGAAGGAGAAGGAATTGAAATGATGAATTTGGGGGGAAGAGAGAGGCTGCGGGTGGCTTGCAGGCGGCAGTGGCAGGGGAGCAGGCGGCTGGGTGCAGAGGATGGGGAAAGTCAAATGGGGAAGAAAAGAATAGAAAGAAAAAAGAAAGAAAATTAAAGGAAAGGAAAAAAAAGAAAAAAAGAAAATAAAATAATATAAAAATTTTATTATAAAATAATTTATTTATTGTAATTTCTGAAAGTACAAAGTAGGGGAGTAGAGAAGGATAAAGTAAGAAAAGAAATCGTCGGTAAAAATATTATTATTTTAATAAGGTGAAAATTCGACTGTTTCAAAAACGTCCCAAAAAATTCTCAAAAATATAAAATATTATTTTAAGATACATGATGAAATCAGATTCGAGAAATTCAATATAATTTTCAAATTAAAAATCTTGAAATCTTTTGGCGATACTAGTCAACACCAAAACCGGTGGATTTTCGATAAATTCTGAAAAATCTCAAAAAATGCTTTTAGTTAGAAAATAAGATTTTAAGAGGTAATGTGAAAGCCGTTTCTAAAAATTCAACTCTATTTGAAAATTAAAAATCCGGGAATCAGTCAGCGATGCCGACCGACACCAGTTTTGGAGATTTTGCAGAAAAATTCTGAAAAATTTCAAAAAATCATGAAAAATTTAAAATATTAGAAAACGATATTTGAAATTGAAATCGGTCAAATCAGACTAGTAGAAAGGCCAAATCGAGTAATAAATTAGGATTGCGGCCCCCGGTTCAGACTAGGTCTGACTCCGAGTCCACGAATCCAGATCTAATACAAAATAATCACATTAATAATCATAAAATAAAAATAAATACAAAATTAAATCAAAGAAATATGATAGAAAAATCAGAATACGTATCTAAGTACGTATTCCAGGAACGGAGTATTACATGGTGATGATGACGAGGATTAGGATTTACTGATCTTCTAATATTCAATATTATTTTGTTTTCTTTAAGAGTTTTTTAATGCTCTTTTTTTCGTAAGGTCTCTTTCTGACCATATTATATTATAAATAAAATTTACTTCTATCTGTAAAATGATATTTCATATTTTTAAAATAAATATAAAGTATGCTGTATAGTTATTATTTCTGCATCTTATCTGCGATAATGGTCGCAGTACTTAGATAATAATTACTCTGAACTAATAGACCTATGATTATGATTGAAGTCCATGATTAACTATATTTATATATGAAACTGCGACCACGGTCGCTATCTTGTCATAAATAGTTTGATCGTTTTGCATTCAATAAAGTTAAAAACAGCGACCATAGTCGCGGTCCAAAATTAAACTATATAAACAGATGATACTGAGAACATGATCACAATTCTCTTAAATCAGTATATTTCACTGTATATCACAAATTAGAAAACTGCGACTGCTATCCTTAAACACTGCGACCATAGTCGCAGTCCTTATTCGCATGCAATATGTAAAAAAAAAATTCATAGTTTATAGGCGGCTGAGACAACAGTCACAGTGAAGAACAATATATAAATCTTACGTAAACTGCGACTATATTCACAATCCTTAGTCACCGTTATTACATTTAACTTAGCAAAAAAATCATCCACGATATGTTGTCGTTAAGCACTGCGACCATAGTCGCAGTCCTTATTCGCATGCAATATGTAAAAAAATTCATAGTTTATATGTTACATGCGAATAAGTAAACTGCGACTGTTTGCAATCAGTAAAATTCTTACAGATCATATCATAAAAATCTATAAAATTAATTTGTTTATATATAAATTAAGCACAAAAAATGACTTGTTTATGAGATCCACATGATACAAACCTATATATAATTGTAGACTGTGACAAAGGGTGTTTTTAAAACTATTGAGAAATTATTTTATTGACCATTACGAGCTTAGGCGCATTCCTAAAATATATAATATCTGCATAAAAAAATTTAATAAAGAAGCATTCAAACTTGTTTCGTGATTTGATGAAGTTGAACTTGAAGAGACATGATTCATATTCAGTTGGTCGCAATTATAAAAGATAATTGTGAAATATTGAGTAACGTCAGAGACATAAAAAAATAAATAAACTATACAGATCCACTATCTTTTACCGCAGGGCATTTAGTAATTTCAACTGTTTCAATAGGCGCGCCGTCCTTTCTACTATGGCTAATAATGTGCCACGTCACCGCAGACTGAGAGGGACTCTCAGCTATCGGCTGATATACATATTTCTGTATGTATATGTGTGTGTGTGTGTGTGTATGGAGAGAGAGTGAGATAGACTTGTGTCCTTCCAAAATGATTTGAGGACGAACCCTTCGCACTCAAATACCAACATCCGACATTCGAATACAAGATCCACTCCATTGAAGTTGATCTATATTGATTCAACTATCTATAAACAAAAAATCAAGTGTTTTGAATACTTTTTGGCCATACATCAAGTAGGAGAAAACTGGATGGCCTAAATAGTGAGTTGGATAGTTTAACAGTGTAGAACATTTGAAACCTAATAAAAATTGGTTTGTAGAGTTTTTCAAAAGTTTAGATCATAATGAAATGGCCGGATCGAGAATTTGTATGTCTAAACACATAGAAGTAACCAACTCACTACTTTCGGTCGTCCATTTTGCGCCGCTTGATGGATTGGAAGAAAGTATTTAAAACACTTGAATTTTGATTTATAGATACTTGAAATAATATAAATCAACTTCAATGAAGTGGATCTTGTATTCAAATGTCGGAAGGTTGAATTTGAGTGGAAGGATTTGAGCTCCAAGCCTTTTGGAAGGACACAAGTGTGTGTATCAGAAATATGTATATCAGCCGACAGCTGAGAGTTCCTCTCAGTCGACGCTGACGTGGCACATTATTAGCCACAGCTTATAGGAACAACTGAAATTACTAAATGCTCTTGTAGTAAATAATAGTATATCTATATTGTTTATTATTATTTTTTCCAATTTTCTAGTTCCACGTGCTGTCAAGTATATATTTGATTATTATTTTTTCCAATTTTCTAGTTCCACACGCTGTCAGGTATATATTTGAGTTTTGCAGAGAAAATCTTTTTAAAAATTGCGGGAGCAGGTTATTTTTTTTTATTTAATTATTTTTCACAATTTTTCATTGAAATTTTTTTTGGTAACTTAGATGATACTGCGATCTAGTTTAAGTTTTATAAAACAAATGCGATTAAGGTCGCAGTTTTCTAATTAATAATGTCACAATTTTTTTTGTAATTATGACCTTAGTCGCAGTCTTTAATTACGTTAGATGTGCGACCTTTACCGCAATCCTTTAATTTATTAAAATCCATGTTTTATATTATGGTGATTAAATTTTTAAGGACAACGACAAAAGTCGCAGTATTTAATAAAATAATTTTTTGTGATATTTATGGACATCCATAAAGGATGATATTTATGGACATCCTAAAGGATGCAACTACGGTCACTATTTTTAATAAATAATGTCACTGTTTTCTTTATAACTGCGACCTTAGTTGCAGTTTGTAATTACATCAAATGTGCGACCTTTTTCGCAGTTTTTTAATATATTAAGTTGAGGATTTGTATATCTAAAGACATGGATCTAACCAACTCACTACTTTCGGCCGTCCATTTTGCGTCGCTTGATGGATGGCCAAAAAGTATTCATAACATTTAATTTTTGATTTATAAATATTTGAAATAATATAGAATAAATTCAACGGAGTGGATCTTGTATGTATAGATGTTGTTCTTCTTGTGGGAGTTCTGCATAATACTCCAACAGGAATGGCAATGTGACATCTGCTTATAAACCATATATTCGAGGTAATGCTTTTCGCTAAAAAGAGTTATCCAAACTTCACTGGGGCTGTTTGGATTAAATGAAGTGGGTGGAAGTGAGGAAATCACATAAAGACGCATTTTCACTTAAGAAAAACAAAAAATTCCCACTAATATGCAAAAAATTGGTGAGATGAGAATCGAATTCATAAGTTCTAAAATTGATTTAGTATAATATCAGTTGATCTGTGACTCTGAGAAAGTTGAATTGTTAAATTGTGACAGTGTTATAAACATTATCAGTTGCAAACGCTATTCACATCCAAACATGAACCATTACCCTTAATAGTTAATACTATAATCCCAAACACAAAGTTACAAATACAGGCTCCTAAGATTGGGACAGCTGAAAGCGATGTTTTCATGCAAAACAGAAGAAAACCTTTACATTTTGGCCAATATATCAAAAGTTGCCACATCTAATAAAAATTGTTGGTGACACAACTGCCATATATGTAAACTAGCTTAAAGTTCACTACAATCCTGCAGATTGATTGTCAAGAACCTACTCCATTCTATTTTTAAAACAGTCAGACAAAACTTTTAATCAATTTCTTGCGAATAAGGGAACCAACGGAATTAGTCTTTTCTCATTTCTTTTCAAACATCTTTTCTTGAGAATCAATCTTTCTAACCCTGCAAACGCCATGAAGCTTTCTTGCATTAGGAGAACAACTAATTTTGCATATAAGATTATAAGATAGCCGACATCTTGAATAAACTGATGAACGGCACATATTAAATACTACCTTCTTCTTGAATTTCTTATTGGCATAAGTTTTTGGTTAGAGGCTTGTCTAAGTTACTTACATCATACTTGAGGAGACCAGGAGCATGGGCATTGCCTTATTATACACAGGCAGTTCAAGATGTATAATTATATATTTGTCTCTCGGGTTCCAAAACAAGAGGAAAAGGGCACAGTTTCTAGACGAAAAGCGAAAAATGTAGAGAAGATGTCTAAGGCTAGAAGTTAGCTCAGCTTAGATATTTTTATGCTCGGAATGGAAGCTCGAAAGCTTGAACTTTGGGCAGACGGCGAGCTAATGTCATAACTGAAGTGTGAGGGAACACACACTTTGCACATACCTTATGTTCTGCACGATTTATCCATGGGCATTTAGGATTTATCACTTGTATGCATGTCTGCATCACTGAGAGAACAATTTTGTTAGATTAATTCTGATCAAGGTGAACCTACTATTTGAATAGTTCTAAATAGAGAGATCTTCTGTCAAATTTCTATTTCCATTTAATCTTCCTTTCTGTGGAAGAACGAAAGAGTATCTGCCTGAATGAAATATAATCACTTTCCAGAACTTCAATTTCATAGAACGATCCATTCTAATTCTCAAATTCATAGACAGAGAAATGTATTAGCTATCGCAATTGATGAGAAAATTGTCATGCCTAGCAAAAGGTATAGTTAGCAAATCTGCATCATATACTATTACGATTTCTTTAATTGATCATCTTTTTCTCTCAATTTGGTTAATCATCTCTCTTCTGATTTGCTTATTTATCTCTTACTTTCATTGGGTCAGCATCCAAGTTTCTGACCTATTCAAATCCTAACTATGCCTATATTTTGCCTACACAATATTTTACCATATTGAAAAGACGAAGTATGTGTTGGGTATTCTGCTTAACAAGAATCAATCTGACAACTTATCAAGATCACTGAGATATCAACAATCTAATTGGCCAGGTCGGCAAATATCAGGTGGGAGGTTTTCCGTTCAATAGAACGTTCCTTAATTTAAGAACCACCTTTCAATTTCCTTCCTTGGTTTAAGCACCAATTAGACTGAATCCAAGTCAGTCACAATATACTGTAAAGTATATCCCCTGTATAAAGGATTTAATCCACTTATACAGTTTCACTTAGACTGAATCTAAGTCAATCTCGATATACTATAAAGTATATCCCCTGTATAAAGGACTTAGTCCACTTATACAGTAATTGAAGTGAGATACGCTTACAGCGAATCTCCTTAAGACAATTACGTCCCCAGCACCGGTGCTTACGGGATAATGGACGCTGGTCTCCCAAGATACAACACTTCTTCACGGTATTTGGACAGCACTACCAAATACCGTACGGTCGAACCGTAGTCAACCAGTACCTACACAGGATTAGCAAAACAGCGGTATAATGACAAATTTCAAATGAATATTTGTCTTACTCTTTTGGAGGAACACCCACTGTTGAGAACGTAGGAAGGTTGAAGAAATTTGGCAGAATCTCCTTTAGGAAGTAGCTTCGGATTCCCACTTCACTTGGAAGTCGCGGATTCTCACTTTGTTGGAAGTCGTCTATTCTCACTTCACTGTTAGAAGTCGCTCTGGAATTCGAGGAGTCGAAATTCGCCGGAGCCCAGTTCAGAACGGAGTCAGAACTTTATAGAGAGAGAGAGAGATCTTTCAGAAGAGAGAAAGATTCTTCGGATTGGTGTGTCTGAGAATGGACCCCTGGAGCGCTTTTTATAGCGCTCTGGAGGGGTATTCTCGTCCGCCAATTCCAGCAGTTGCGACGGTTCGGACAGAACCGTCGCAACCGATCAACCGCCCTGTCGGTTTTCCGACAGCGGTTGGCGAACGGACGGATCTGTTCGCGCGGACGGACACCCGTTGGAGATTCGAATCCTTTCGCGGACCAATTGACCCTGATTCAAAAAGAACCAGGTAGGGAACCCAGGCCACGGACCACGGACCACGAGCCACGAGCCACGAGCCAGCCCGGGCCCGGCCCGGCGCCGGCGCCGGCGCCGCCGGCCGCCGCCGCCGCCGCCGCCGCCGCCGCCGCCAGCGGCGGCGCGCGTGCGCGCACGTACGTAAGTACGTGCATAGTTCCCTCCTTTTCGCGCGCGAAAACTCCAAGTACCCAAAGGGCACGCCCTTTGTTCTCATTTTTCTCTATATATATACCACAAACTTCCATCCCACGGCCAATGTGGGACTAAATGCTTTAAGCTACCTTTAGTCCCGTTTTGGCTTTGAATTAGGCAATCTTTGGACTTGAATATCTCATTCATTCGAAGTCGGAATTGAACATGTAAATATACCACGTTCATCACAAATGGAAGGAGAACACACTCCAACCATCATCCGGTTGATTTGATCAACGGATCTCGCCATAATTCATCTCGAAGATTCAGCTTTATATTCTTCAATTCCAACAATCCCCCACAATGAATGGAGATTCAAGGAAATGACACACAAAGAGACTGACTCTATTGTGTAAGGTACTTGAGAAAAGAAACTGCATAAGGATAGGTGAACTAGGTCTTGAACCTTCCATAGTGAAAGCTTTATCGGACTTACTGGCTAATCAGTGAACTAGGTCTTGAACTGTTAGCCGTTAGTGTAAGTCAAGTCAACAAGCTTCACACAGTAACTTTCCAAATCAACTTTGGTTCTCTGTTGTGTCCGTTTTGGCCCTGGACATTCTTGGTTTCAGAGAGTATCTTTAGGGAATAACAGCCTCCATAGAGATTCCCAAAGAGCCGACCCAACTCTATACTCACATAGGTGATGGACCTATTAAGAGTAGTCTACTCTACTCCACTTGTTTAGTAACAAGATATAGGCATCATTAAAAGCGTTAAGCTTATCCTTAACCCACTTGTAGAAAAGCACTTATGTGCACCATAGGAATGGATTGGAGTCAAGCTCCCAAGTGCTTACTTGCTGAGTCAATCATAACTAGTTTTTTCCTCTTGAACTTAGTCCGTGGGATCTCCAGTCGCTAAGTGAGGTTTCCATTAAGCTGACTCGGTAAGGTTAGGCTTTTAGACCCATTCCCTTCGATGCGCAGTTTATACGCTCTCCACTTAAACCTTTAGTAAGCGGATCCGCTAAATTATCCTTTGACGATACAAAGTCAATAGAGATAATTCCATTTGAGAGCAACTGCTTCACGGTATTATGTCTACGACGAATATGTCTAGACTTACCGTTGTATATCACATTTTGTGCCCTAGATATAGCTGCTTGATTGTCGCAGTGTATACATATAGCGGGCACTGGCTTTTGCCACAACGGTATATCTTCTAAGAATTGTCGAAGCCACTCTGCTTCTTCTCCAGCCTTATCTAAGGCTATGAATTCCGATTCCATAGTGGAACGGGCAATACATGTTTGCTTAGAAGATTTCCATGATACTGCTGCTCCTGCTAGAGTAAATACGTATCCGCTAGTTGATTTTGATTCCTCAGAATCTGCAATCCAATTAGCATCACTGTATCCTTCCAGTACAGGAGGATACTTTCCATATCTCAAGGCATATTCCTTGGTATGTGATACGTAACCTAATACTCGTAGTAGAGCGGTCCAATGTAGATCACTAGGGTTGCTAGTATATCTACTTAACTTGCTTACAGCGTAAGCAATATCGGGTCTAGTGCAATTCATTAAATACATTAGACTTCCGATAATCTGAGAATACTCCAACTGGCGTATTCCAGTTCCTGCATTCTTATGAAGGTGGACGTGTGGGAGAAAAGGATTTGTATTCTCTTTTATCCCATGATCCTTGAATCTTTCTATCATCTTATCCACGTAGTGAGATTGAGATAGACTGATTCCATCTGGTGTTCTAGTAATTTTAATTCCTAAAATTACATCAGCAACCCCCAGATCCTTCATATCAAAACAGTTGGATAACATTCTTTTAGTGGACTTAATAATCTCAATATTAGTCCCAAGTATCAACATGTCGTCTACATAAAGACAAACAATGATACATGCATCTCCAACTGTTTTAGTGTAAACACACTTATCGCATTCATTGATAGTGAATCCATCTTTGATCATGACACTATCAAATTTCTCATGCCATTGTTTTGGAGCCTGTTTTAAACCGTATAAGGATTTTACCAATTTACACACCTTGTGTTCTTGGCCCTTGACTTTAAATCCTTCAGGTTGCTCCATATATATCTCTTCACTTAATTCACCATTTAAGAATGCAGTCTTGACATCCATTTGATGGATATCTAAGTTGTGCAATACTGCAATTGCAATTAACATCCGAATGGACGTTATTCTTGTTACTGGTGAATAAGTATTGAAGTAGTCAAGTCCTTCTATTTGTCGATAATCCTTGGCTACTAATCTAGCCTTGTACTTATCGATAGATCCATCGGGTTTTAATTTTCGTTTGAAAATCCACTTACACCCAATTGGTTTACTTCCAGGAGGCAAGTTTACCAATTCCCAAGTATGATTACTTAGTATGGATTCTATTTCGCTATTTATAGCTTCTTTCCACATTTGTACTTCTGGGTTTGACATAGCCTCTTTAAATGTTTGAGGCTCGCTCTCAATAGCGTATGCTATGAAATCTGGACCAAAAGATTTTGAGATTCTAGATCTCTGACTTCTTCTTAGTTCAATTTCCGCATTAACAATTGGTTCCTCGGGGCTTTCGTCCCTGAATGCCATCTCGTGTGTTCTTTTCCCAGAAGTCTTATCTGCTTCCCGTTTGTACAGAAAGATATCTTCAAAGAACACAGCATCTCGAGATTCGATAATCATGTTTACATGAATATCTGGTATTTCTGATTTATGAACCAGAAACCTATAGGCACTACTATTCAAGGCATAGCCTATGAATATGCTGTCTATAGTTTTTGCTCCCAACTTAGTCTTTTTGGGTAATGGTGCCAGCACCTTTGCAAGGCACCCCCACATTTTGAGGTAATGGTAGGAAGGTGTCCTTCCATGCCATAACTCGAATGGTATAAGACCAAGTTTCTTGTGGGGTACTCTATTTAGAATATGATTTGCAGTTAATAGAGCTTCCCCCCACAAGTTCTGCGGAGCTCCAGAACTTACGAGCATGGAGTTAACCATCTCCTTTAAAGTTCTGTTCTTCCGTTCAGCAATTCCATTCTGCTGAGGAGTGTATGGTGCTGTAGTTTGATGTATTATACCAAAACTAGCACATAACTTACTAAAATCATTTGATTCATATTCTCCGCCTCTATCGGATTTTAGAATCTTGATTTTCTTGTTGAATTGATTCTCAACTTCGGCTTTATATGTTGTAAACATATTTATTGCCTCATCCTTACTGTTCAAAAGATACACATAACAGTATCTTGTACAGTCATCGATAAAAGTAATGAAATACTTTTTACCGCCTCTAGTTGGCATAAACTTCAAGTCACATAGATCGCTATGAATTAACCCTAAAGGTTCTGTATTTCGATCTATTGAGTGAAATGAATTTTTAGCCAACTTGGCCTCAACACAAACATCACACTTGCGAATTTCTTCCAAGTTGAGTTTAGGAATATATCCCAGATTAGACAAGTTTTTCAAAGACTTGTAATTTACATGCCCTAATCTAGCATGCCACAGAATAGGAGACTCAAGCAAATAAACAGAAGATTTTCCTTTTATTAGCTTTGGGTACAAATACACGGACTTTTTATCAACCACTGCAACATTGGCTTTGAAAAGTCCATCTACAAGATAACCCTTTCCCACATACATCCCTCCCTTAGTAAGTACAAATTTGTCGGATTCAAATACAATTCTAAATCCTTTCTTACTAAGTATAGATCCGGAAATCAGATTCTTTCGGATGTCTGGAACATGAAGGACATCGTTAAGAGTAAGCTCTTTGCCCGATGTCCACTTCAGGATGACCTTGCCCTTTCCTTCAACCTTTGAGGAAGCTGAATTACCCATGAATAATTGCTCATCTTGCTCTAGCCTTTGATATTCTGAGAATAACAATTTCTCCGAGCAGATGTGCCTGGTAGCTCCCGTGTCTACCCACCAGTCTTTGTTATTGGTTGTCAGATTTACTTCTGACACCACAGGAGAAAGACTTGGTGATTCATGGTTGGTCATGTTGGCCTGTGGGTGGCTTTTCTTGTTCTTCTTTTGACGGCTGCGGCATTCATTTGCTTTGTGACCTTCTTTGTTGCAGATGTAACAGGTCCCTTTGAAGCGCATGGTTCTGCCGTCTTGAGCCTTGCCTTTGTACCCCTGGGAAGGCTTCTTTCTCTTCAAGCTTTTGGAAGTAGATGCTTTCCCCTTTGAGTCCTCGATCACATTTGCTTTTGCTTCGTAGGAGTTCTTGCTGCTCCTTTTCTCGGACTTGCGGTTGTCCTCCTCTATACGAAGCCTCACAATGAGATCCTCCAACTTTAGCTCCTTTCTCTTGTGCTTCAGGTAGTTCTTGAAGTCTCTCCACGCAGGGGGGAGCTTCTCCACGATGGTTGCAACCTGAAAAGTTTCAGGAAGAATCATACCTTCGGCCTCTATCTCGTGCAAGATAAGTTGGAACTCTTGCACCTGACTGATGACAGTCTTGCTATCCACCATTTTGTACTCCAGAAATCGTCCAACGACAAACTTCTTGGTACCAGCATCTTCAGTCTTGTACTTCTTGTCAAGACTGGCCCATAACTTCTTTGCCGTAGTAATCGGACTGTAGACATTGTAAAGAGAGTCATCCAGTCCATTAAGAACATAATTTCGGCAAAGGAAGTCACCTTGTGTCCAAGCATCGAATGCAAGGACTGAATCCCGATCAGTTCCGGGTTCTGGTGGATCCTCCTGCAGGAATTTGGCCAGATGTAGAGTGGTCAAGTAGAAGAGCATCTTCTGTTGCCACCTCTTGAACTCTGTGCCATCAAACTTTCCTGGCTTCTCCGGCTTCGGGTTAGGAAGTGGAGTTGGCATCAAACCTTGGAGCGGTATGTTTGTTGCCTTGCTGGAGGTATCTTGATTTGTCTCAGACATTTTTTCTGCAAGTTCAAGCAGAACAGAAGTGAGAAACAATAATTGTCTTAAGATTGTTGGGTATTCTGCTTAACAAGAATCAATCTGACAACTTATCAAGATCACTGAGATATCAACAATCTAATTGGCCAGGTCGGCAAATATCAGGTGGGAGGTTTTCCGTTCAATAGAACGTTCCTTAATTTAAGAACCACCTTTCAATTTCCTTCCTTGGTTTAAGCACCAATTAGACTGAATCCAAGTCAGTCACAATATACTGTAAAGTATATCCCCTGTATAAAGGATTTAATCCACTTATACAGTTTCACTTAGACTGAATCTAAGTCAATCTCGATATACTATAAAGTATATCCCCTGTATAAAGGACTTAGTCCACTTATACAGTAATTGAAGTGAGGTACGCTTACAGCGAATCTCCTTAAGACAATTACGTCCCCAGCACCGGTGCTTACGGGATAATGGACGCTGGTCTCCCAAGATACAACACTTCTTCACGGTATTTGGACAGCACTACCAAATACCGTACGGTCGAACCGTAGTCAACCAGTACCTACACAGGATTAGCAAAACAGCGGTATAATGACAAATTTCAAATGAATATTTGTCTTACTCTTTTGGAGGAACACCCACTGTTGAGAACGTAGGAAGGTTGAAGAAATTTGGCAGAATCTCCTTTAGGAAGTAGCTTCGGATTCCCACTTCACTTGGAAGTCGCGGATTCTCACTTTGTTGGAAGTCGTCTATTCTCACTTCACTGTTGGAAGTCGCTCTGGAATTCGAGGAGTCGAAATTCGCCGGAGCCCAGTTCAGAACGGAGTCAGAACTTTATAGAGAGAGAGAGAGATCTTTCAGAAGAGAGAAAGATTCTTCGGATTGGTGTGTCTGAGAATGGACCCCTGGAGCGCTTTTTATAGCGCTCTGGAGGGGTATTCTCGTCCGCCAATTCCAGCAGTTGCGACGGTTCGGACAGAACCGTCGCAACCGATCAACCGCCCTGTCGGTTTTTCGACAGCGGTTGGCGAACGGACGGATCTGTTCGCGCGGACGGTTTCACTTAGACTGAATCTAAGTCAATCTCGATATACTATAAAGTATATCCCCTGTATAAAGGACTTAGTCCACTTATACAGTAATTGAAGTGAGGTACGCTTACAGCGAATCTCCTTAAGACAATTACGTCCCCAGCACCGGTGCTTACGGGATAATGGACGCTGGTCTCCCAAGATACAACACTTCTTCACGGTATTTGGACAGCACTACCAAATACCGTACGGTCGAACCGTAGTCAACCAGTACCTACACAGGATTAGCAAAACAGCGGTATAATGACAAATTTCAAATGAATATTTGTCTTACTCTTTTGGAGGAACACCCACTGTTGAGAACGTAGGAAGGTTGAAGAAATTTGGCAGAATCTCCTTTAGGAAGTAGCTTTGGATTCCCACTTCACTTGGAAGTCGCGGATTCTCACTTTGTTGGAAGTCGTCTATTCTCACTTCACTGTTGGAAGTCGCTCTGGAATTCGAGGAGTCGAAATTCGCCGGAGCCCAGTTCAGAACGGAGTCAGAACTTTATAGAGAGAGAGAGATCTTTCAGAAGAGAGAAAGATTCTTCGGATTGGTGTGTCTGAGAATGGACCCCTGGAGCGCTTTTTATAGCGCTCTGGAGGGGTATTCTCGTCCGCCAATTCCAGCAGTTGCGACGGTTCGGACAGAACCGTCGCAACCGATCAACCGCCCTGTCGGTTTTCCGACAGCGGTTGGCGAACGGATGGATCTGTTCGCGCGGACGGTTTCACTTAGACTGAATCTAAGTCAATCTCGATATACTATAAAGTATATCCCCTGTATAAAGGACTTAGTCCACTTATACAGTAATTGAAGTGAGGTACGCTTACAGCGAATCTCCTTAAGACAATTACGTCCCCAGCACCGGTGCTTACGGGATAATGGACGCTGGTCTCCCAAGATACAACACTTCTTCACGGTATTTGGACAGCACTACCAAATACCGTACGGTCGAACCGTAGTCAACCAGTACCTACACAGGATTAGCAAAACAGCGGTATAATGACAAATTTCAAATGAATATTTGTCTTACTCTTTTGGAGGAACACCCACTGTTGAGAACGTAGGAAGGTTGAAGAAATTTGGCAGAATCTCCTTTAGGAAGTAGCTTCGGATTCCCACTTCACTTGGAAGTCGCGGATTCTCACTTTGTTGGAAGTCGTCTATTCTCACTTCACTGTTGGAAGTCGCTCTGGAATTCGAGGAGTCGAAATTCGCCGGAGCCCAGTTCAGAACGGAGTCAGAACTTTATAGAGAGAGAGAGATCTTTCAGAAGAGAGAAAGATTCTTCGGATTGGTGTGTCTGAGAATGGACCCCTGGAGCGCTTTTTATAGCGCTCTGGAGGGGTATTCTCGTCCGCCAATTCCAGCAGTTGCGACGGTTCGGACAGAACCGTCGCAACCGATCAACCGCCCTGTCGGTTTTCTGACAGCGGTTGGCGAACGGACGGATCTGTTCGCGCGGACGGACACCCGTTGGAGATTCGAATCCTTTCGCGGACCAATTGACCCTGATTCAAAAAGAACCAGGTAGGGAACCCAGGCCCCGGACCACGGACCCGGCCCGGCGCCGGCGCCGGCCGCCGCCAGCGGCGGCACGCACGCACGTAAGTACGTGCATAGTTCCCTCCTTTTCGCGCGCGAAAACTCCAAGTACCCAAAGGGCACGCCCTTTGTTCTCATTTTTCTCTATATATATACCACAAACTTCCATCCCACGGCCAATGTGGGACTAAATGCTTTAAGCTACCTTTAGTCCCGTTTTGGCTTTGAATTAGGCAATCTTTGGACTTGAATATCTCATTCATTCGAAGTCGGAATTGAACATGTAAATATACCACGTTCATCACAAATGGAAGGAGAACACACTCCAACCATCATCCGGTTGATTTGATCAACGGATCTCGCCATAATTCATCTCGAAGATTCAGCTTTATATTCTTCAATTCCAACAGTATGCATCTTGTATTATGTCTAGTGTAAACTACAGTCATACAGAAACGGAAAAAACAACATTAATATAATTACACAATGAGTTTACAATATATATTTCTAAACTTTATAATTTTGTCTAGAACAGAAATGGAAAATACCTTTCAGTCTGAAAAACAATCTTAATATGGATTGAATTTGCTAACTCACACTGAGGTGAACACCCTTGGTCTCGCAGACCAATGGCCTTAGCCTTGTCCGAATCACACAGCTTCTCCTTTACCCTCCAATTGCCAGGCATATCAGATGAGATAAAATTATCGACACTCACAGTACTAGTCCCCTTCTTGAGTTTGAATGGCCCTTGTCTGCAAGATGATTGCACATCAGTTAAAGTTGCTAGCATGCAAGGAAAAAAGTACTAAGGATTAAATTGATTCATCTGAAATTTAATTATCATACTGTGTGTTGTACAAAAGAAAATGAAACTTGATTCTGATGACAATCCTATATGCTCAGAGTTGTTCTACAAGATATCACTCACTCGACACTTCAAACCCTGAATTAGTAGCAGAAAGGAGTACTAAAAATTATAATACGTAGCTAATGTTTGATCAAATTCTTTATTAATAGTTTGATACAGCTATCGGTATTGCATTTATCAGTCAGAACGCATTTTCACACTTTGAAAATACGGTGAATAGTATGCGATGATGCACCTAGCCTATGAGACAAAGTCCGAGTGTAAAACATCTGAATCTTTACTAAGGTATGTATGAGAACATATTTAGATGATTTTGAGAGCAGGGTACCTTTTTTCTTAAGCTTGTTCCTGAAGCTCATTTTTCTTGCTTAATGCATTCTCCTATATAGAGTAAAAATATATTCAAATGTCAAATATTGATCTTTTACAGTTTTGATTATTAATTTAACAACTCTATACGAAAGCTATAAGTGAGACCGAACACTATCCAATTTCACATTGCCGCAATTAAAGAGAAAATTAGTAGGGAGTAAACAATAAATTGCAGCAGTTTCTTTGTTTCATTTGCTTGATTGTTCTCTGTTCTTGCAAATTGAGTAAAAACGACACATCTCAACAAGACGCTTCGCAGCTCTCAAGAATAGAACAAAATCAGTATTATACTAGTGCCAACGAAAGCACCCCAGAGACGAGCACTCGGTTCCATAGGAATCCTTTTTGCCAATTGCACAACTTCATCCAAATGTGTTGCGCTCTCTAGAGGAATTCCAAATAGCAGTGACATGCCGATCACCCAAGATCAGCATTCCGATACGGAATCAATAAAAACCAATATGGCACGAACCAAACACAAATGGAAAAAAGCGAGAAATAAACGATTTAATAAGGATCAACAACTTGCCTACATCCTCAGAGTAGAAGGGAGAAGATCTTATTTAATCAATAGAGTTACAAAGGGTTACAAAGATAATCCGAAGATCCAATTAGAGAAACTACACACTCGGCTGTAGAAATCTCACAAACAAACTAACCCTATAGTTCTCTCACAATCGATTCAACCACCGATAAAATTTGTGGTACAGAAACCCTTCTTATATAGCCGGAGGAACAACCAATAGAAGAAAACTCAATTCGAATTGAAATCCTATACAAAAAAACAGAAACCTGAAACCAACTTGAATTGCGCATAAACCGTGTTGCGTTCGACCAGGCGGTGGACTGGCTCCATGCAGCAGTAGACTATTTGGTCGACAGCTAGCCCAATTGTTTTGTATAGTCTATGCAGTCTCCTCAGCTCGGTCGATCAGGAGGTCCAATGACTATACGAGTCAACTTTGAGGTTTTCTAGGTGGTTGACTGAGTGATCGACTAACTGTTCTTTCTTTTCCAAACATGCATGCTTGTACACTTGCGATCGATCGAGTGGTTAACTGCGCTGCTCCTTCTTTGCTTTTCAATTGAGATTAAAAACTCTATCAATCTTTTTATTCTCTGATATTCTCCCCCATAATTTTCACCTCGGTGAAGATTTGTCAAATCTGAGCCGAACAAAATGACTCAACCAATTTTGACCCATTAAGGCCATCATAACTGCCTACGTATCCAAGCCCAATGGGATCATGCCACGCATAGTTCATCCAAACGAGCTCCATAGAGCTCAACCAACCGAAACTGATTCTGCAGCAACGAACCCAAATGGCTACATATGAATCTCACAATCTCGATCGCCATGGAGAACCTGTCTTCAACTTGAGCTGATCTAGCTCTTCAAATTGAGATTCACGCTTTTTTACCCACTTTCGTGGATTCAACTTGGCTTTTTTCTCTACAATCAAATCAATATTTTCAGCATCCAACATGGCTACACGATCTCCACCCGGTATCACAACCGGTGAGATCTTAAGTGATACTGAACCAACTGAAGATAGTGAAGTAGCATCAACCTCCACCCATTGTGATGGATCCTTATTCTTCATTCTCTCTACCTACTGAGAGATGGTAGACTTCAACAATGAAGTCTCATCAAATGTGACATAGATGTTCAACACGATCTTCTTGTTTTCGGAGTCCCATAACTTGGGGCCTTTCAAGTTTCTTTTAACTCTTAAGAACACAAATTTTTTTGCTCGTGAATTTAACTTGTCATTTTGACACTGAAACAGACTGGACATTCAAATAACTGTAACAAATCATTGTCTTTAGCAGCTCCACCTGACCAAATATCTAACAGAGTTTTACTTCCTATTGCGTTTGACGACAAATAATTCATGAGATGGCCAGCATACACCAATGTCTCGGTTCAAAATAATTTGTCTAATGCTGTATGAGATAACAAATATCGAACCTTCTACAGTAAGGAACAGTTTATCTCTTTAGCCACCCCATGTTTACAAACTATGAAGTGAATACCAATACCATTGTTTCGGCAAAAAAGTAGGTATCGATCATTGTACTCCTTAATATGATCAAATTGAGGCATCGTGATCTTTCTAACAATACACTTCTCCATCAATTTTTTTACTTCACCAGTATATCTAAGACTTTAAACTTTTGTCTCATGGTCTACACCCAACAACATCTAGATAAATCATCAACAAAATAGACAAAATACCAATGGCCTCTATGCGATGCATCTTGGTAGGACCCCAAATATCAACGTGAACACAATCAAGGAGACTTTCCGAGCAGTGTGTTGCAATGTCAGATTTCACCTTCGTCTTCTTATCCAGAACACAATGTTCACGAAATTTTTGGTTACAGGTCAACGCACCTTCCAACAGTCTTTATGTAACACTTGCCTTAATTAATCACCTAATTAACACACTTGAGTACCTTAGGGAGGTAATGTGGAAACAAGAATTCATGTAGGATACTTATACTAACCATTATACCATACATATACTAGAGTGTGTGTGTGTGTGTGTGGGTGGGTTTAAATATACACATGCATATTGACTTTTTCCCACCATACTACCCACCATGCTTGTTGGGTACATATGCATCATGAAAGGGGGAGTATGGAGCCTTACCATAGGAGTAAGATAGTGAGCTAGAGAAATGATTTAGGGGGGACACTTGGCATAATATTATTGAAAGAAGTGAGGTATATAAAGAGTAGAAATGAGGAGAAAATTCTCATTTGACAACACTCTCTCTTTCTCTTCATTTTCAACTCCAAAATAATTCCCTCCCTTTCTCCTTTGCAGCCGGCCAAGGCCAAAAGCAACAGCAGCCAAGTTTTCTTCCCTCCATTTCTTTACTCACTCACTCACTCTCTCCCTTTCATTCAATCACTATTTCTTCCCTTCCTTCCTTTATATTTCAAAGCCTTCCTTTACCTATATTATCTCCTCCAAAGACCTAATAGAACATGAAAAAATGGTGATCTAATGTCACCTTAGAGGGATAATTCTTGCAGACAAGGTTGGCCTAGGTTAACAAGTTAGGAGGGTGATTTTGGATAAAGAAGGTAAGCAATCCTTAAGACTACTACACCCCTCTTATACTCTTTAGACTATAAACTAATTATGATGTTGTTATGGTCTTGTAGACTCCATTATAGCCAGTAATCAAGTTTGATAATCAGGAATATTTTCTTCAAGGGTTAGTAGAACATCCAAACTCCAAGATAATAATAGATAGTTGTCAAGTTTGTAGTAGAATTGCTAAATTAGAAGTGGATGTGGAGATAAATGATAATACATGTGTATGGCTTCTAGATTTTAAGTATGCATTATGGACAATCTTATGGTAACATGGTGTAGCTATTTCCATATATGCTTACCATTATACATGCTTGATAACTTTATTGTGTGTATACATGGTAGTCAAACATATGCCTCTTAAGAAGAAATAGTTTTATGAATAAATGTAATACTTGATTTTATGTGTATATACGGTTACGCATAAATTAAGATGATATAATGTGTTAGTTACCTTGAAAAGGCTCGCATATTGTTAACTTAGCAAGTTGTTACTTAAACATGTTAATGACTTTCACAATGTTAGCATAATGTAAAGTAGAAATCATGAAAATCATTTATGTTGACATTGTTTTATGAATCCTTGCATGTTATTACATGAAAGATATAATTATTGCATATTTGAAGGAAGAAACCGTGTAGTTTGACTGAAGGGGAGAATATTACGATAACGTATAGGAGGAAGGGACCGGGTTGAACCAGAGGTGACCGAAGGGGAGAATATTACTTTGAATAACTATAGGAGGAAGGGACTGGGTTTAACCGGAGGTGACCGAAGGGGGAGTCCAACTTCATGTTTAACAAAAGTGTAAATGATAAAACTAAAATTTGGTTTATTCTTTATATGGTTAAGATGGGAAAATGCATGTTAAAACTATAAAAATTTCTTTAACATTAGACTCTCTGATGAGTCGACTGATATAGGCAAATTCTAACTAGTGTAGTCGACTGGCCCATGGGCCAAGTAGACTATAGATGTAAGCTTCTGTTGCGTAAGTCTCTGGAAACCACCCTTAGTGACTATATAAGATAGGGTAGTCGACTAATATTGATTTCAGTCAATAAACAGAGAGTAGACATATTCTTTTGGTCAGGATTAGTCGACTATAGATGGTGATAAGTCGACTAGTGGCAAGGTTAGTCGACTATATAAGATAGGGTAGTCGACTAGCTTTACTTACAGGCAACAAACAGAGAGTAGACATCTTTTTTGGTTAAGACATAGTCAACTATAGATGGTTTATAAGTCGACTAGTACCAAGAGTAGTCGACTATATAAGATAGGGTAGTCGACTAGTTAAGTTACAGGCAGCCAACAGAGAGTGGATATCTTTTTAGACAGAGCTTAATCGACTATAACTTTAAGATGTCGACTAATAACAGTATTAGTCGACGATAGGAAGGGCAAGTCGACTAATAAGACCAATCACTGTATTTTGATCAAGACTTTTAGCAAATACCTAAAAATATACAAAAATAGTATAAATTACAATTGTTACCTAATAATTTCCAATAGATATACATAATGGTCGTGCATATTTTTGTTGTTTTACTTACTGAGCTGTTGAACTCACCCTGTTATATTAATCACCTTTAGGTTTGGATAAAGGCAAAGGAACCGCTTAAATGGCAAAATACGGATAGGTGACAGCAGGAGATCATTTTCACCTTTTGGCATGTTCCATCTCATGTATATATTGTTTAAGAAACATTATGTAAAACTTCTATGTCGATGCTTGTCATGAACTTTTATAATATATTGAAATGCTTGTGTTATTAGGTGCTTAACTTGAATCTTGTTAATTTTGTGGGGTTTATGGAGTAGTAATGCATAGGCTATGTTTTCTATCGGGTTGTTGGAACAATGTTAGGACTCGATATAAATCATGCCGAGATATATGCATTTTGAGCGAAATGTTGCAAAGCCATAAGTAGGTGGGCGCTAGCTGAAATTGAAGTGTTGTATCTTGATGGGTCCCACGCTGAGATTAAGGATAAACAATGATTATAGTGAAAATGAAAATATTAAGACTGAGACCGTTATAGTTGGTATCAGAGCTAAGGGTTATGGTAGAAAGAGAAGGTTAAGTCAGAGGTAGGAGGCAATAGAAAATTGTTAGGCTTAATGTGTATGTATGAGTGCATATTACCTATATGATTGACCTTGAGTGATTATAAGGTAGTGGGTTCTATGTGACAGATTAACCATGAGTTAAGCGGTAATTGATTATTTCCTCGCATCAGAATCGGGGTGCCCGCACGTCCCGATTCGGGTAAGTTGACTGAGAGTGCGGGTTCTCAGAAACAGCTACTAGTGGTATGAGACACTGGGACGAGGGAATATATTGAATTATCTATTGAACTTAAGTTATTCTGAAACATGAAACTTACGGATAGAATACAGTTGGTAAACAGAACAAATGAATTGAAAGACTAAGTGTAAGTGTGTGTGTGTGTGTGTGTGTGTGTGTGTGTGTGTGTGTGCGTACACTACTTTCCTTCTTGTTGTATGAAATTAGTAGAATGTCAAAACTATTTTATGGGTTGAGATTAATATGACTCTTTATTTATATGTAGATGGGGGACTCTGACAAATATTGGCCGGTCTCTAGCTCGGATAGTTCGAGCGCGAGTTGGATGGCAGGTTCCATGGTTTGGGGTTATAAGTCTGATGAGACCGACCCACAAGTCATATTTTCAGCCTCAGACCACATAAATCATGAGGAGGTTGAGTCTCAGACAGCTAATGAGCCTGAATTGACCATTCTTGATACGAAGAGTTTGGTTAGGGATTCACTTGAAGTAGGAGAGACCGGAGATACGAGTGCATTAAAAGAAGAGACCTGAAGAGGATTTACTTATGAAGGTCTTTTTTGGGATGAAAAATGGGAAGATGACATGGATTTATACAATTATCTGGATGACTAGTGCTGCGAAGGAGACAAATTACCAGGGGAAGACTCTAAGGAAAGCATGGATGATAACGAGGATAGCAGCAGTACTAGTGGGGACTCGAGTGGGGGACTCTACCCTATGAGAAATGAATCTATGAGCAATTACTTTTGATAGGTATATATATGTGTAAGCCTAGTGTGCTAATTGATGGATATCTTAGGAGTTTTGTTGTATATACCCTGGCACATCTTGTATGCATGCATATGGGTTAGTTCGAATATCCAAAAAGGGTAGATATATCAGTGTAATATCCTTGTATCCGTTTTGGAATGTATATAAATTTATATAGCAAGTTGCTTGTTTGCAAGTGATAATGAATGTTGTACTAAAATAATTGCATGAAATTAAGAATTTTATCTAAAATTGTTTTCTTATATGTGAAATATGTTGACTAGATGTCCTCATCTTATAGGAAGGACGCATGGATCTAAATCAACTACCACCCGATGAGCCATTATCGCTCGATATGTCACACTATAATGTGATGGAGAGTGCACACCCCATGGATAATAATGAAGATTCAGAAGTACAGATAGAAGGAGGTCGTGGAACTCCGGGGTTTATGCCGGAGTGGCTCACCCAGTTAATGACGAGAGCCAATAATAACAATTCCCACTGAGCATTAGAACAGTTCCAAAAGATGAAACCACCAGTATTTGAAGGGGAGGTGGATCCCTTACAAGTTGAAGCATGGCTTCTGCAGATAGAAAAGATTCTGAATGTAATGAACTGTATTGATGAGCAGAGAATATCCTTCTCTTCCTTCAAATTTCAAAAGGAAGCAGAACACTGGTGGAGGGCAGTAAAAAATAGTGTGAAAAGCACAAGAGAACCAATCACCTGAAAATTTTTAGTGAATAAATTCACTGAAAAGTATCCAAAGACGACCAGGGATAAGATGACGTCAGAATTTCTGAAATTACGACAAGGTCAGATGAATGTGTCTCAATACAATCAGAGGTTTACCCAGTTGTCCAGGTATGCTGATGTCCGGTGAAGAGTGAGGCGAAAAGAACAAAAAGATTAGTGAAGGGCCTAAAACCAGAAATTCAAGGCAAATTGATTCCCTTACAACTAAAGAATTATCTCCAAGCTGTGTAAAAAAGCCTTGGAGGTAGAAATAGATATGCAAGAAAGTCAAGAATACTGGGCGAAGAAATTACCCAGCTCAAAGCGTCCCCAATATCATGGACCATCAGTATCGGTGGCACTAGGATCTACCAGTAGTAAAGGATTTGGGTTTAATGCACTCTTCAAAAAAAGGGATGGGCCAGAGGCAGAGGATCATGGTTGAGGAACAAAGACACTTTTTCGAAAGTATAGGCTACCTCTATGTTCCACCCTAGAATCTCAGAGGCCCCTTGGTGCCAGAAGTGTAAGATAAACTATTTTGAAAACTGCATTCAAGAAAAGACTAGTTATAATTTTGGGAATGGGGCATTTAAAGAAAAATTGCCTAAGGAAGTACGGAAGCCAAGGGCCGAGTAGGGAAAGTGGAAGGCCAGCTAAGAGAATGAACCCTCCCAGGGTACTAACCAATAATTCTAGGCCGCCCGGTAATGCTCTGCGACCTGTTGCAACTCAATCATCTGTACAACAACCACGGGCTCAAGGAAGAACTTTTGCGTTGACCCATCGAGAAGCAATGGCCTCGAATGTAGTAGCGGAAGGTATGATCTCCATATCAGGACATATTGCTCATACATTGTTTGATTCTGGAGCTACTCATTCATTCATATCTAGTATTTTTGCTTATAAATTAAATCAAGCATCAGAACCTCTAGGATTTCAGTTGATTATATCCACACCCATAAGGATAAAGATAATAGCTAGCACTAAATATGTGAACTGTGAAATGATGATTGGAGATAGAAACATCTATTGATTTGATTAAGCTGGGCGAGATGGAGTTTGATGCAATATTAGGAATGGATTGGTTGTCCGCTTATGGTGCACATGTGGATGTAATAGGAAGAGGATCATCTTTAAAATAGAAAGAGTTCCGGTGTTTATTTTTGAAGGGGTAAAAGTTAGTCATGATATACCCTACATATCGACCATTAAAGCACCAAGTTAATGAGGCAGAGATGTCAAGGATTTCTGGCTTCAGTTTTGGACAACACTAGAATTGATATCAAAATGGAGACTATTTCACTCGTAAATGAGTTTTCTGATGTATTCCTGGAAGATTTACTAGGTCTGCCCCCAGATCGAGATGTAGAATTTGCAATAGATATGATGCCCGGTACTGCCCCAATTTCGAAAGCACCATAACGTATGGACCCTGTAGAAATGAAAGGACTTAAAACTCAACTATAGAAATTGCTAGATAAAGGTTTCATCCAACTGAACGTATCTCCCTGGGGAGCATCAGTACTATTTGTTAAGAATAAGGATGAAAGTATGAGATTATGTGTCAACTATTGGGAGTTGAATAAGGTCACTATTAAAAGTAGGTACCCGCTTGCTCGAATTGATGACTTATTTGATCAAATACAAGGGTCTTGTATATTTTCTAAGATAGATCTTAGGTCAGAATATCATCAGTTAAAGGTCAAGCTAGAAGATGTGTCTAAATCGGCTTTTAGAACAAGATACGAACATTTTGAATTACTAGGCATGCCTTTTGGACTCACTAATGACCCAACAACATTTATGGGCCTAATGAATCGAGTGTTTCAACTTTATCTTGATTAGTTTGTGGTGGTATTCATCGATGATATTTTGATCTATTCAAAAAATAGGGAAGATCATAAAAATCAACTTAAAACTGTCCTCCAAATCTTGAGGGAGAAGCAACTTTATGCTAAATTACAAAAATGTGAATTTTGGTTGGAACAAGTAGGGTTTCTGTAACCCCCTGATCCCCGGTGTACGTATCACGGTATCGGTACGCGATACAGCGTACAAATTGATTTGACCTCCGTGGTAGTCTGATTGAGCCGCTTTCAGTTTCAAATATCATTTCCTAATATTTTAGATTTTTCAGGATTTTCTGGAATTTTTCTGGATTATTTTGGAAAATCTCCGTTGTCGGTGTCGACCGATACCGATAATCTACTTTCCGATTTTTAATTCACAAATGGAGTTATATTTTGAGAATCAGCTTTCACCATATGTCTTAGAATCATATGAGCTACGTTTGGGTATTTTTGGGGAATTTTCTGAATTTATCGAAAATCCGGCCAAACCGGTGTCGCCCGGTACCGGCGACAGCTTCTGAGATTTTTAATTTGCAAACCGGATAGAATTTCTACAAACCGTCTTCATCTTACATCTCAGTATAATATTCTCTATTTTCTGTAATTTTTGGGCACCGTTCGGAGCTAGTCGAATTTTGGGCCGAATTAAATAATATTATTTTTTTTTTAAAAAATCTTTCTTTTCATTTCTTTTCCTCTTCCTTCTTCCCGAAGGCTCCTCCACCGCCTTATCCACCGCCTATTCTCTCTCCCCCTTTATTTAAAATCCCTCTCCTCCCTCTCGTTCACTCCATCTCTCTCTCCCGTTCCTCGTCGCCGCCGGCCTAGGCGGGCGAAGCCACCGCCGGCAAGGCCGGGCTGGCCGCGGCCAGCCCTTGCCCTCCCCCTCTCCTCTCTCTCTCTCTTACTCTCTCTCTCTCTCTCTTTCCCTCTCTACATCTCTCTCTCCCCCACTTTGAGCGCGGCCCCGGATCGCCGCCGCCGGCCCAAGTGCCGTCACCGGCCAGGTGACCGCCGCGAGGCGACCAGACCTGGCCGCCGCCCCTACCTTCTCTCTATCTCTCTCTTGATCTCTCTCTCTATCTCTTCCTATATCTCTCTCCTTCCCCCTCTCTGTGGGACCGCCCCCGGCGGGTCGTACTGGTCGCCGGCCAGCCAAGCTGGCCGGCCGGCCTGCTGAGCCGCGGCAGCGGCTGCTGCCGTAGCCGCTGCTGCTGCTGCCTATTTTCGGGGTCGGGTGGAAACCCGAACCCTCCACCCGTTCCCCAACCCTATTGGGTTTGGGTTAGACCCGGTTACCCACTACCCATTAAGTTAAGTTATGGGTTCGGGTTATCGGATCCAAACCCGACCCGTTATGAGCCCAAACCCGCATCCAAATCCAATACAGGTAATTTTACATAAAACCCCCTGCTCCATTTTATTAATTGCATTTAAATTATTTTTATTTACATATTTAACCCACTTTGCTTATTTTTAGCGTTCGGGCGATATCGGGAGCATCCGGACTCCGATTTGAACGATTCTGGATCCGTTGCGATCGTGGGAAAGAGAGCCACCTTCCTATGGCTAGTTTGTGAGTGTTTTTCTTTTATAAATGATATTTCATCATGTTTAAGAATCTTGATTGGTTGCCTTATTTAATAAAACTTGATTACGAGAAATCATTATTATTATTGTTTAATAAATCTCAATAATGAAACCATCCATAACATACATGATTGGTAACATACACCTAATTTATGATAAATATATGGACCTCTATAGATGGATGATCGTTTAGTCGTCGAGAGTCAGAAGGTAACAATTGTCACCCGTAAAGTAGCCAATAAAGTGATACTGTATATCTAATAATTTGGTGGCACCTACCGTATTCAGACTATAGGACTTGTTATTCTTATTAGTAGTAGTTGACACTCGAGTAGATACTATTATCCCAGACACTATCATTAGGGTTCACATCATGACTCTGATATCCTATCACACGGGACACCGTTATTTCATGTACTGGTATCGTCATGACACGGATACTGTAAGTTCACTGGACATTATAGTATATTATACCTGACCACTGTTATGACATGTTAGTGATACACCGATGTGTTACACGGATTATGGATACACATATATGTTTCATTGGTCCACGGATACATCAATGCACGGACTACCGCATGTCTTATTATTGATTGTTCTCATCGTCACATGGATTCTCGGCATATCACTGTTACCCATGCATGTATGGTTTCTTTATTCTTATCATATGGATTCCCGTTCATACTACATGTATTATTGTTCCATGGTACCGTAGTCATGTTATATGATTGTTTTCTGTTACTGATACGAATATTCCCGATACTGGACATGAGAGCTGTTGATATGCGATGTGTGGAATCCCACATCTATTGTTCCCGTTATATTGTTCCCGTATTATATTGTTCCTGTTTCCCGTTATATTATTCCTGTTATATTGTTCCCGTTTCTCGTTATATTGTTCTATGCTATCAACAGAGCTCTGGTCCAGTTATCATGTTACCCGTATCATGTACAGTAGTTGTTCTTGTTACATTGTATACTTGACGTATTAGATCATAAAGTTAACTTGGGTATGGGGGAGACTTGACAGTTGATTAGATCTTATCGGGTAATGTACTGGATCCATATTGTTCTCCCACTGCAGGGGATGGTAGTGCTACCTACCAATTGCTCCATGAGCTCTTGTTACTTGATTATTGTTCCCCTCTTAGCGGAGGGCTCTGGTCTTAGCAGCCAGGGGTTTGATAAAGGCCGTGATCCTGGTATGCACGGGATACACTTACCCGATAAGAACTCCTCGACCATGGGTTTCCAATTAACATAATAAAACAGTATACACAATAGTGACGTCGGGAACACTTGTTATTTGATCACTCTCTCGTTTGGATAATTATACCCGTAGGCCATGTCCGGATGAGTTCGACTGGAGTGCGGGCTCCAGTATGAACTGCCAGTGGTATGAGACACTGGAAGAGATTGATTAAAATAACAGGTGGTACTGATTGCTACTATTGTATAAATAACATGACTTGCCTGATACATGCTTACTACTTGTTACTGTTCCTTACCTGATACATGTTTCCTAATGTTTAGTTGTACTTGTTACTGTTCCTGATCATCTTTTCGATATCATGTTCCATGGATACTTGTCCCTTTACCTGGTACATGTTTTATTTTCTGTAGTAGCATAATATACATGTATATGTGCATATATTCTATTTTCTGTATACCTTGCATACATCATTTATGTCTATGCATCACACCGTATACTGGTTAGGTAACATATGCCCATCTGCATGTTCACTGCTATCACATCACCCCTAGCATGTACAATCGTCACCACTAGATCACATTATATGATGACCCAATGATAACCGGCTAGGTAGTGATGGTATTAAAAGTTGACCTGCTTATATATTTGCACTGCTTCCATGTTTATCTCTTTCTACTGTTTATATATCCTTATTATATGGTATCACTTGTCCAACCCCATGTACTATATATTATTATCGTACTTGTATTACTATTGTACATATTACTGCCTCCTTCATTTTACCACTCACTAGGTCGCTTTCTGACGACCCTGGGTTTGCGTGCCCAGATCGGAGATCCGAGTGACCGTGTTAGCAGATAGCGCCTTGGATTCACATAGAAGACTCATCATCGAGACCCTTCATAGGTATCTTTGTCTTTTGTTCTTGTTATCATATTTATTCCTGTTTTCCTACCTGTTATGATCACTTACCTCTTCCTGCAGGTATTCTTGTACTTATTTCATGCTGGAACTCAGGTATTGATGGAGGTTATTTATTGTACTGAGGCTTAACGTACGCGTGAGGTTGTTTCCACCTCGCGTATGTACGTCGCCATAACGTCCCCGTACCTACGGGAGCGGGGCGTTACAGTTTCTTGGCCATATTATATCCAAGGAGGGAATAGCAGTAGATCCTATGAAGATTGAGGCAATCAAAGACTGGTCTAGACCCACAACCATTACTGAAGTTCGAAGTTTCTTGGGATTAGCTGGATATTACAGAAGATTTGTGGAAGGATTCTCTCATATTGTGGCACCATTGACACAATTAACTAGAAAGAATAAGAACTTTATATGGGGAGAAGAACAAGATAAGAGTTTCCTTGAAGTTAAAACGAAGCTAACATCTGCTCTTGTTCTAACTGTACCTTCGAGAACTGAAGGATTTGCTATCTATAGTGATGCGTCAAAATTGGGGCTGAGATGTGTGTTAATGCAACATGAAAGAGTTATTGCCTATGCATCCCAACAATTGAGAATTCATGAAAGAAATTACCCCACACATGATTTGGAATTAGCCGCTGTGATTTTTGCCTTGAAGATCTGGCGACATTACTTGCATGGAAAGTCTTGTGAAATCTTTATTAACCATAAAAATTTGAAGTACATTTTCACACAAAAAAGAACTGAATATGCGGCAGAGGAGATGATTAGAACTAATGAAAGATTATGATATTACTATCCACTACCACCCTGGAAAAGCCAATGTGGTGGCTGATGCCTTGAGCCAGAAATCAGGAGGAGCAGTGGCCGCCCTTATAACTCGCCAAACAAGATTATTAAGAGATCTAGAAGAAATGCAAGTAGAGATGCGAGTCATTGATGCTTCCAATGCTAGAAATCAATTGAATCAAGTAAGTATTCAATTTGATCTATATGACAAAATCAAAGAGGCCCAACAAAGAGATGCTCAAATAAGGAAAATTATGAAGAAGGTGTAAGAAGGAGAACTCAAGGAGTTTCAAATTGAAGATAATGTATTGAGATTTAGACGCAGATTATGTGTGCCTGATGTAGTAGAGATAAAAAATAAATAATACAGGAAGCTCATTATACCCCGTATACAGCTCATTCGGGGAGCACAAAATGTATAAGGATTTGCGTTGTAACTTCTTGTGGGATGGAATGAAAATGGATATTTTCAATTTTGTCCACAAGTGCTTAGTATGTAAGCAAGTGAAAGTAGAATATAAGAAGCCCCCAGGATTGCTGGTACCATTACCAATTCCTGGTGTCACATTGCCATGGATTTCATTACTGGACTTCCTCGGACATTCCAAGGACTAGATACAGTCTGGATAGTGGTGACAGACTTACTAAATCTGCCAACTTTCTACCTATTCGGATCAATTATTCTATGGAGAGATTGGCTCAAGTATATATCTGAGAAATAGTTAAATTGCATGGAGTACCCGAGTCCATTATATCAGATTGGGATCCTAGATTTCAATCTAGATTTTGGAGAAGCCTATCCGAAGCTTTGGGCACTAAGTTGCAGCTCAGTACAGCGGCACATCCCCAAACAGATGGACAGTCGGAGAGAACTATTCAAATATTGGAAGATATGTTGAGGACTTGTGTATTAGATTTTGGGGAAAGTTGGGATAACTATTTACCTTTAATGAAGTTTACTTATAATAATAGTTAGTAGTCCACCATTGGCATGCTTCCGTTTGAAGCATTATATGGTAGAAAATGTAGATCACCGATCTGTTAGGAGGAAATTGGGAATAGAAGGATATTCGGCCCTGACTTAATTCAAGAAGCCACTGATAAGATTAAGTTAATTAAGGAAATGATGAAGGCGGCCCAGAGCAGACAGAAAGCTTATGCAGATAATCGCTGCAGACCGCTGGAATTTGAAGTAAGAGATAAAGTTTTCCTGAAGGTATCTCCAATGAAGGGAGTGAGAGACGGCGACAATAAGAACAAATTAGCTCCTAGATATGTTGGACCATTTGAAATATTGGATAGAATTGGACCGGTTGCTTATCATTTAGCCTTTCTCCCTGTTCTGGAGAGAATATATATAATGTATTTTATGTCTCTCAGTTAAGGAAGTACATACCTGATCCTGATCATATAATCTTCTATAGACCTCTATAAATACAAAAAGACATGTCATACACAGAAGAACCAGTGCAAAACTTAGATCATATGGAGAAACAATTGAGAAGCAAAATTATTTCCTTGGTCAAGGTTTTATGAAGGAATCAACATATAGAAGAAGCAACTTGGGAGTTAGAAGAGTAGATGCGGAAGAACTATCCGTATTTGTCCTAAGGTACGTTGAGTTTCGAGGACGAAACTTCCTAAAAGAGGGTAGTTGTAACACTTGCCTTAATTAGTCACCTAATTAATACACTTGAGTGCCTTAGGGAGGTAATGTGGAAACAAGAATTCATGTAGGATACTTATTCTAAACATTATAATATGCATGTACTAGTATATATGTATATGGGTTTAAATATACACATGCATATTGACTTTTTCCCACCATATTACCCACCATGCTTGTTGGGTACATATACATCATGAAAGGGGGAGTATGGAGCCTTACCATAGGAGTAAGGTAGTGAGGTAGAGAAATGATTTAGGGGGGACACTTGGCATGATATCATTGAAAGAAGTGAGGTATATAAAGAGTAGAAATGAGGAGAAAATTCTCATTTGGAAACACTCTCTCTTTCTCTTCATTTCCAACTCCAAAAGAATTCCCTCCCTTTCTCCTTTGCAGTCGGCCAAGGCCAAAAGCAATAGCAGCCAAGTTTTCTTCCCTCCATTTCTTCACTCACTCACTCACTCTCTCCCTGTCATTCACTCACTATTTCTTCTCTTCCTTCCTTTATACTAAAAAGCTTTCCTTTACCTATATTATCTCCTCCAAAGACCTAATAGAATATGAAAAAGTGGTGATCTAACATCACCTTAGAGGGACAATTCTTGAAGACAAGGTAGGCCTAGTGTAACGGTCCAGATTACATAGATTCTCAATTAACATAAACATTCTTTTAAGTTGATAGATTATCATAATCATCTCCAAATCCTTAAATTTTCGGCAGCACTTCCTTTGTAAATACTGACATGTCCAAATATACATTTAAATCCACAATAATTTCGGCTAACAACGGCTCACTTATTCTCAATCCAAGCATGTAGATCAAAGTCAACAATCGCCCATGCAATCATAATAATAGTTCAACTCATCACGATCTTCTTATTCTCCAAATAACAATTTTGGCTTGACATCGCCTACTTATATGAAAACAAAAGAAATATATGCTCGAGAGCACTCCTCTCGGCATCCATAATATAAACATATCTAACTATAACTCTAACACATCATCATAATCACATTCTAATTTGCTTCATACATATCCATTTCACAAAACTAATATAAGGTACAAGTATACATCGAGTAGGATTTCAACAGGGACTAAATTACAACTCCAATACAATCATTAATGGTAAACTTCTTAGCAAACGCCTATATTTGAAGCTGGTCTTCCGACATACTGTGACCTAAAATATAAGACTAGGAGGGAGTGAGCTCGACAGCTCAGTGAGAGAGAATCAAAGTGTATCAAGGAAGGAAAATACAAATAGGGAGCAAGTTTTTCTTCAACAATTTTAGCAAGTATAGATGAACCAATAAAATGAGGAAAGAGCAATATCTTATAATGAATAATTAACACAAAAATTCATATAGTCTATATGATGGTCTGATTTCTTTAGAACCGATTCTCTTTGACTTTCTTTAGTTTCTTTTCTGTTGCAGATTACATGGTCTAAGAATTCAATAAGATACTCGCTCAGTTATTTATAACTTATGCATGATTCTTCTTTAAGTACTTTTAGCACGTATCACCACATAGCTCATATCTCATACTTGAAGTATAGCTAATCTCAATCAAAGTTTCATAGGGATAAGTATATGTCCTGGTGAAACAATATCACCCATATCATCTAAGTATAGTCTATCCATATGGATAATAAAATCACACATAATCATACTACACTTCATAATATTCATGTATCATACTTAGAGATATGCACAAGACACATTATACACATGCCTATACAATCACAATGAAGTGTGAGAATCTTCGTCTTCCTCCTCCTACCGGCTTTCGCTCGGCCCCTTCCTCCAATATATATATATATATATATGTATATATGTATATATGTATGTATGTATGTATATATAACAATAACACCGTCTTCCCCCTCCTACCGGCTCCCGTCCGGCCCCTTCCTCCAATATATATGTATATATATAACAATAACACCATCTTCCCCCTCCTACCGGCTCCCGTCCAATATAAAAGATGTAACAAACATACACACACACACATTCAGAAGCACAAGTAATGATTTTGTCACAATGCGAACACCAACCCTTTAGTGTAGTTTACCTTTCAGCATGTCAATTATGTCTTTTAACATCCATATATGATACACCATATATGTATATGCATATATATGAGTTACAAGTTAACACTGTAGTGACCTATTCATCTCAATTTTAATGAGTCAGCTTCTTATTTATTTTGTTAAGTTTCAGTCTTCTGGGTTGTGCTACTAGCATATCAATATTCAATTATGTAGTATATAATCATGTTCATTAAATTTTCAATGCATCACGTCATATAGATCAATTCATCGACAAGACAAATACTAAATTGTTGCTTGAAGGGCAAGGATAATTGCCACTATAGGTGAACATTCTAGTTATGTTTCATGTTACATCCCCATCAATTTCATATATTCAACATACATTACGGTTGTAAATAATCATCACTTAGATGTGGGTGCACACGTGTATCAATAACCATATGAATAATGAGTAATATCAATCAGTTATATATTATTCATCTTTAGTTTATCAATTAACATCACTAGTTTCTTAACACTCATATGTTCAGTATGATCTCGTCAGAAATCCTAATACCATAATTATTAGGTCAATTAGTCAATTAATGACTACCGATATTATTAGTCAATTCATTACCAATATTGGTTCCCAACTTCGTAATTAATAGTTTCAATTCTGATGATTTCCATAATTATCACTTTTGTAACTATTGATTTCAATCTCACAAATTAAAGCTAAGTATCCTCTATAGATATCAACATCAATTATTTGATTTACTCAAACCTAAATTTCGCATCTTCATAAAACAATATGAAAAGATACGGTTTTCTTAGCTCACAACCATGTGGTATCCGCACTATATTATCCCGTAGTCTTCTGTTACATCAGTTTTATAGTTAACCATCAATATTAGATCTTCTTTACTATTGAGAAAGTAATTAGTTATTGTTCATAGTCAAGGTAATCAATGAAGTGTTGTTTAAATAAAAGCTTGAAAGGATTCCTGCAGCTTTAGTACCCATATTTTATGAGTTTATGAATCAAGGCCTTCACATATGCTATTCAGATAACTAAATCTCATAAGCTCGAGAACTATTACCTAGAAGTGGATTATGAAGAATATCTCACCATTATGATTTACTTTGATGATCTACATGCACTGAACTATTAAAATAAGGATACTGAGACACCTTATATATATAATACATTATTCTACCCATATCAGAATTTGCCTCTAAGCAGCTCAAAGTCTAAAACATCAATACCTGGTATGACGTTAGTTCCATGCTATTTCTTATAGACAAGTAATATAGAAATTAGATTACAATCTCCCCCTTTACACCCTTCTATCGCAAAACTCCCAACTTGTGACTATTGTCAATAAAATTTCAGCCTAACCCTAGCCCGTAATCATAGAGTCAAAAATCATAGTCCTATTATTTCGGGACTGTGTGAGTTGTAACACCTACAGCACTGGATAATGTTTTTAATTTGTAACAACATGCGTTATTAAAACTCCAACTGTTATATTCCTTAGTTATCCTGAATCTCTCGAATCTCGCTTCTAAACTTGTGTGCGAAAGGAGAGAGGGATTGAGTAATTCTTTCAGTTTTCTTCCTTTTCCTTTGCCATTAGGATTTGTGTTAATTCTACCAAATGATTGAATTTATAATTCGTCTCAACATAATATGCTTGACATACCCAAATGCATCAATACCTCTAAATATGTCAGACTTCCCAAGCGTCTGGGCGAATATAACAGTAAATATTTAATGACGCAAATATGCCCATAACAATATACATACCTGAATTTGAAATAATATATGTAAGGATAAGAGCTCTTTCATGAGAATATTATTTTATGCGAAGCTCAGAGAATTGTAATCTAATGCTATTTATCCAGAGCACCACTTGATCTAGCGCTAAGACTCTGAAATTTATATACAATCTAATAGGATAGTTCTATATCACTTTGCTTGCTACCCCAGAAATATAACAAAAAATTATTACGTCAAAAATGTATCGAATCATTACCTACCAAATTCTGGAATAAGTATCGTCATCTAAACCCAACACACTTTTCCGCCACTAGACACAAGTAGCAAAATCTTTCAGGCTTTGTAGCTTCACAAATCAGAGTAATATCGGTTACCTCACCTAACTAGTTCACATGAACAACTTAGAACAATCTACGTTTCCATGAAAAATACTTACTCCCTTAGATATATTCTAACAAGCTCCACTTGCGTCTAGTTCTCCCTCTCTCCTGTTTCCCAATTCTGCCACAAATTGAGCAAAAAGATGATTTCTATTTGAAGATTAGTTTAGTGTAAATTTTATGGCTAAGTACTTTCATATCTAGTCTTACTTTTGCTGAAAAAATTACCATGATACGAGTTCCTAATTTGGGAAAGTAAATTACTTAACAAATCTTCCAGCCATCACCTCATTGTTTGAATGCCTCTAGAGTATTGGAGAGAAATAGATCCAACCATCAAACTTAAAGACTCTACTCACATGAAACATGCAACATACACCATAATAGACTTAAGATTCTAGATTAAATCAAAATCTTATCAAGAAAATCTATTCCTTTAGACTAGAATAATATCCCCACTCACCTTCATTATGTCAACCAAGTCACTAAATTTCATCTAACTCTAGAATGATAATCATGAAGCGACATGACTTTAAATTTCTCAACACAAATAGACATGGACCTCTCCATTTTCTACTAATCAATAACATTTAGGTATAACATATGATATGAGGGAAACTCCTCCACAATTCAAAAAAAAAAATTCTGATTTTAAAACTCAAGAAAATTTCAGAATTTTAAAAAGTCAAGGAGAGGAACGAATACAAGATGATTTCCCTCGCCTTCTCTGTCGATCGCCGTTCGCGTGCGCCACCCCGTCGCCTGCCTCATTGCACGTCGCCTGGCAGCACGACCAAGGCGCGCGGCCTCCCCTGGCTGCGCTGCTGCGCACAGCGCCCAGCCGGTTGGGCTGCCGCGCCCAGCCCTAGAGGGGAGAGAGGGACAGGGGGAGAGAGGGGGAAGAATTTGAGAGAGAGAGAGAGTGAGTGATTGAGGGCGAGAGATTGAGGAGAAAACTCTAATTTTTTGGGGAGAAAGGTTCTGTCGATCACAAACAGGGAAGGGAAGGGAAAAGGAAAAGGAAAATTTTCTTTTTAGGAAATGAAGAGAGAGGGTGATATTTATTAGTATAAAATATCCCATAAATTCTATGTGATTGCCACCTCACCCATTACCAATTCCAATAAAATCTCACCCTCCACTTCAATCTTAAAATTCCAAGTTCTCATCTCCACCGTTCATTACAATAGAATTAAATAAAACTTTATTATTTTTTTCACTTATTTGATTTATTATTATTTGATTTGTATCTTCCCATGAAATACTATTATACACATATACATATACCCTATATTCATGTATACATGCACAATATCCATATCCTTGTATTCATAATTATCCAACATTATTTCACTTTCAAATTTTCTCCAATATAAAATTAACATTATTTATTCATTTATATATATATGTTTTTTCCTTCCAAAATTATACAAACTTAATTCAATAATCACCCTTGATAATCTGTATAACCTCTTTAAATAAAGGATTTGAATATTAATTTGGGATTTTAAAAATTGGAATGTTACACCTAGGCTAACAAATTAGGAGGGTGATTTTGGTTAAAGAAGGTAAACAATCCTTAAGACTACTACACCCCTCTTTACTCTTTAAACTATAAACTAATTATGATGTTGTTATAGTCTTGTAGATTCCATTATAGCCGGTAACCAAGCTTAATAATCGGGGATATTCTCTTCAAGTGTGAGTAGAACATCCAAACTCCAAAATAATAATAGATAGTTGTCAAGTTTGAAGTAGAGTAGAATTGCTAAATTAGAAGTGAATGTGGAGATGAATGATAATACATGTGTATGACTTCTAGATTTAAAGTATGCATTATGGACAACCTTATGGTAAACATGTTGTAGCTATTTTAATATATACTTACCATTATGCATGATTGATAACTTTATTGTGTGTGTACATGGTAGTCAAACATATGCCTCTTAAGAAGAAATAGTTCTATGAATAAACGTAATACTTGATTTTAGGCATATAACTACGCATAAATTAAGATGATATAATGAATTTGAAAGTACACCTAGAGGGGGGGGTGAATAGGTGTACGGCTAATCTAATGAACTAAATGCGAAAATTAAAACTTAATTGCAACAACACTTAATGTAACCAATGAGTGTAGCCGAATTCCCAGTGAAGGGCTCTGAACTAATTCCTCTTGATTCCTCTGAATAAGAGTTGAGGTGCTATATGAAGCTCTTGTGGTTAAACACAAGTGAGGCACACACAAATAACAAAAGCATATATATGATATGATAATATGATGCAATGCTCAAAGTAATAGAGAGAGTAAGAGTCAATGGATCAAACGCAAACACCGACATTTGTTTCGAGGTTCGAGCACACAACTCTACGTCCCCGCCTTCACACAGAAGGATTTTCAATCCACTAACTTGTCCACACAGGATTCCCACACAGGGAACCTCCACTGAGGATTTGGGGCAAATACAACTGGGAGTACACGACTCCTCTCTCAACCGGATATAACCTCTCAATAGAGGCAATGCACAACCAACACAAAAACCACCTCACACAAGAGGAGTAGGCACTTAGCCAATACAAATCAATCACCTCACACTTGAGGGATTCCAACACAAACTCCACCTCTCACTAGAGGGAGCTAAACACAATCTCCACCTCTCACTAGAGGGAGCCAACCACAACTTCCACAATACCGCAAATAGAGGGATACCAAATCAATCACCCTCACTAGAGGGATATCACAATGAAGAAAGTTTACAGCTTGGTGGTTACCACAACCACAAACTAATTTCCCACAAATAAAAGATCCTAATAGATAGGATAGAATGATATAGCTCAAGTGTGGAAAACAAAGAGCTTGGAAATCAAAAACTCAAAGAAAAACTCTAGGAAAAAACTCTAGATAGAATTTAAAAATGAAGATCAAACCAATTCCCAAAGAATTTTCTTTTCAAATGATTTTTCAACCCTTCTAAAAATAAGATAAAGATCAAATCTTTAAGCACTAAAAACTATTTAAAAACTTGCTGGAAGATGCAAATTTTTGCTCTAAAAATTCTGCCTCAAAACACCCAAGAGATGGGATATATAAAGGTCCCAACAAAAACTAGCCGTTGGCAGCTGACTAGTCCCAGAATGGCCCTCCGATCGACCGGCCAGTCGACCGGCCAATGGTCAAATTTTTGACCGTTGAGCCTTCCGGTCGACCGGGGCAACCCGAGAGTGGGTTGCCTTCAGTTGGTCGACCGCTCGGTCGACCGGCCGATTGACACGGCCTTGTGCACATTCTTGTGCACGTCCGCTCGACCGCTCCGGTCGACCAGCTCCTGATCCGGTCAACCGGAACGGTCGACCGCCAGAGCCTGGCAGGGTTTTTAAGGGATCAGAAAACTAGGTTTTTATTATCTTATTAAATCCCATAAAATCTCTAAAAATTCAAAAAAATAGATTTATTATAATACTTTGATATACAAACATGTGTGAAAAAATTCAACACATATTTCAAACAATTTGAACCATTTTTGTGTTATGAAAATTTTGTCGAAAACCAAAATCCGTATTTTCTAAATTTGGATTTTGAGATGAAAAATTGTTTTGTCCAAAACTCATCCAAATACAAAAACATGATACTTAAACAACTTGAAGCATATAGTATATAGATATAATTCAATATACATGAAAGATATATATATCGATGTTTTTGACAATAAATCTAAAAATACATTTTGTTAAAATACCAAAACTCCAAACTCATGAAATAAACTATCAAACTAAGTTTGTTTAAATAGTTGAAGCATACATATATATAGAACAAATCTAATATACATTAAACCATGTAAACTTGTATTGATACTATCTATTCATGAAAACCAAGATCGGTTAAACTAAAAACCAAAAACCAAAACCAAAACATGAAACATGTGTGTGTTGTGAACTTGAGCATATCACATTATCTAATCTTTAACAAATGAATCTAAAACATAATCTAAACTATGTACCGAAGTCTTCTTGACGAACTCCGTCTTTAAGCCGACTCGATCCAAACGTGATCCACCGAGCTTGACTCCAACGAGTGCTAGATAAGAACTTTGACGCTCGGGCTCTTGAATCACCATGTGAAAAGCTCCAAAACACCTTTGTTGAAGCTAATCACCTACTAATATCTTGGTTAAGTATCTGAAACTAAACATTACAAGATTATTAGTAAACATAACTATATGAGTTAATCATCATCAAAATTAGAGTGGAAGGCCTCTGGGCCAACAGTATTGGTTACCTTGAAAAGGCTCACATGTTGTTAACTTAACAAGTTGTTACTTATACATATTAATGACTTCCATAATGTTGGCATAATGTAAAGTAGAAATCATGAAAATCATTTATGTTGACATTGCTTTATGAATCCTTGCATGTTATTACATGAAAGATATAATTATTGCATATTTGGAGGAAGGGACCGGGTTGAATCAGATGTGAATGAAGGGGAGAATATTACGATAACGTATCAGAGGAAGGGACCGGGTTGAACCGGAGGTGACCGAAGGGGAGAATATTACTTTGAATAACATATGAGAGGAAGGGACCGGGTTTAACCGGAGGTGACCGAAGGGGGGAGTCCAACTTCATGTTTAACAAGAGTGTAGATGATAAAACTGAAATTTGGTTTATTCTTTATATGGTTAAGATGGAAAAATGCATGTTAAAACTATAAAAATTTCTTTAACATTAGACTCTGTGATGAGTCGACTGATATAGGCAAATTCTAACTAGTGTAATCGACTAGTCCATGGGTCAAGTCGACTATAGATGTAAGCTTCTGTTGCGCAAGTCTCTGTAAACCACCCTTAGTGACTATATAAGATAGGGTAGTCGACTAATATCGATTTCAGTCATTAAACAGAAAGTAGACATATTCTTTTAGTCAGGTTTTGGTCGACTATAGATGGTGATAAGCCGACTAGTACCAAGGTTAGTCGACTATATAAGATAGGGTAGTCGACTAGGTTTAGTTAAAGGCAACTAATAGAGAGTAGACATCTTTTTAGTCAAGACATAGTCGACTATAGATGATTTATAAGTCAACTAGTACCAAGAGTAGTCGACTATATAAGATAGGATAGTCGACTAGTTGAGTTACAGGCAGCCAACAGAGAGTGGATTTCTTTTTGAACAGAGCTCAGTCAACTATAGTTTTAAGATAAGTCGACTAATAACAGTATTACTTGACTATAGGAAGGGCAAGTTGCATAATATGACCAATCACTGTGTTTTGGTCAAGATTTTCAGCAGATATCTAAAAATATACAAAAATAGTATAAATTACAATTATTACCTTTGTAATAATTTCCAATAAACATACATAATGGTTGTGCATATATTTGTTGTTTTACTCACTGAGCTGTTGAGCTCACCCTGTTATATTAATCACCTTCAGGTTTGAATAAAGGCAAAGGACCCGCTTAAATGGCAAAATACGAGATAGGTGACAGCGGGAGATCATTTTTAATTTTTGGCATGTTCCATCTTACGTATATATTGTTTAAGAAATACTATGTAAAACTTTTATGTCGATGCTTGCCATGAACTTTTGTAATATATTAAAATGCTTGTGTTATTAGGTGATTGACTTGAATCTTATTAATTTTGTGAGTTTATAGAGTAGTAATGCGTAGGCTTTGTTTTCTACCGGGTTGTTGGAACAATGTTGGAACTTGATATAAATCATGTCGAGGTTATATATGTATTTTGAACGAAAATGTTGTAAAGTCATAAGTAGGCAGGCGCTAGCCGAAATTGAAGTGTTGTATCTTGATGGGTCTCACGCTGAGATTAAGAATAACCAGTGATTATAGTGAAAATGAAAAATATTAAGACTGGGACCGTTACACTTTGTGTCACCAAAGCTTGCAGGAAATCCATATTAACTTGTCTGAGCCTCATCTGTCATAAAATGGTAGAGTCGTCTTCCAAATATTCTGAAGCTATCAAATTTTCAGTAACTGTATTATCCTTTAAATAGTATAAGTTGTTGCGTCGAATGTCTTTCAGAACCATCAATAGGCCACTGGACATCTTGGGAATGCGTTCTTCAAGAGTCCCTCTTAGGCCTTGCACCTCCAAAACTCCAACAGAAATTAAATTCTTATTCAATTCAAGTACAAATCTCACAACCTTCAACTCTCTTATCATTCTATCAAACAACTTGATGCGAACTGTTCATATCCCTTCAATATGGCATGTGTGTCTTTTGTCAAACGTTACCAAGCCTCTAACTAGTTTTCCAAAACTAGCAATCCATTCTCATTTGGGACATGAAAGGTAGCACTCGTATCCAAATCCACTCAGATTCATCTGAACAGCAAACATTAGACAAAAAGTGAATAACTAGATGAGTCAGAATCATTACCATTATTCATCTGTGCGATGTAAGCCTCTGATTTAGACACCTTCAGCTTGAGCTTTGAACACTCAATCTTTCAATGTCTTTCTTCTTTGCAGAAAGCACATTGATTCTTCTTCAAATCTTCATGACCATCAGTTTAGGAATTTTCAAACTCTTTTTTGTCCTTCCAATAATTAAAATCAATCCATCTTGCAGTCAATGCCTCTGCTGTTGTGCTACTAAAAGAAGACTCATTGTCTTTTCTTCTCACTTTGTGATTCACAAGAGCAGCCGGCACATCATTGTAGCTAAGTGATCGCTTATCTTGATCAAGGTTAGGACGAAAGTCTAATACTCTTCAACTGAATGAGAACTCAAAAGAATAAACGCCTCGTCCTCATTCTTACTCACCTCATTCACATTAGTTAGGTCTGCAAGAAGCTTCATGTAGTTATTCATGTGATCACCAATGAAGATTCCTTCTTCAACTGAAAGCGATAAAGCCTCCTTTTCAGATGCAACCGATTCTCAATGCTCTTCGTTAGATACTTACTTTCAAGAATCTCTCAAATCTTTCTTAAGAAAGTCTTATTCATCACATGATACTTGATATCTGATGTCAAATAAGACGTAATGATGCCACACACCATTTGATTCATCTTATCTCACTCTTTTTTAGAAGTCTCCTCCGGCTATCTCTCCAAAAATAAAACAACTTTGAGGTTTGATGTTGTCAGCATATTAAGATCTCGCATCTCCACATACCGAAATTGTTCATGTCGTCAAACATCACCATATCGATTTTCAACTAGTGGATGTTCACAGTCTTCACCGTGGACTGAATAACTTCGGCCATGTCTCCTCTAGAAAATGCCATACACTGTAACGGTCCCAGATAATAGTAATCTCATTTAACTTAAACATCTTTATTAATCAAAAAATTATCATAATCATCTATAATATCTTAAAAATTTTGACAACATCTCCTTTGAATTTAGTCACTTATCCAAAATACATAATATATCCATATCAGCCTACACAGCTTATCTCAATTCAAATACATAAATCAACTCAAAGTTCAACCACACAGTCATAATAAGATTTCGACTTGACATCGCCTATTTATCAAGTCCATAGAGCAAATAGATCTCGCTACTAATATCCACTGGAATATGTGCTCGAGAGTACCCCTCTCGGCATCCACGACATAACTCAGATTTTCTATAACTTCAACTAATCATAGTCATTACAAACTATCTCATCTTTACATCAATATATCTAACAAGAATAGTACATGCTCCAAGTATACATCAACAAAAGCTATGAGTATGTACAACAAAATCTTTCAAAATAATAACACATCATTATATTTGTAATATGTTTACTAAGAATGAAATTTCTCCACAAAACGTCTAAGGCCTAAGCTGGGCCTCCATCTCGCTGTAACCTGAAAACATGAAATTGGGAGGGAGTGAGCTCGATAGCTTATTGAAGAGAGTAAAAAGGAGATCAAGAAAATGATATACATGTCAAAGTAAAGGAAGCACGTTTTTAAATAGCAAGGCGAATATGGATAAAGAAAAGAAACAATTATATCAAGGTAAACAGTCAACCCAACTATCTCTATGGTTTGCAAATGATCTGCCTCCTTCAGTCAATGACTCTATAATTTAAATCTCTGTACTGTAATTTACAAGATTTATAAGCTGTATTGAATACTTTACTTTAGTGATTTAGTTTATTACCAGATTAATTTCATGTGTACATAATCCATACACTATACACGATGGTACACCAATCACAATAAGTTAATTCAGATAATTCATATATCACGAAACATGCTTATGTATTGTATATCTATCACCTTTCAAGTATTGCATGGATTAACCAATATACTTTCACCCATCATATAATATTTCATTATCTCTTATAAAAAAGCAGATTTTCACAGTCCTGCATAATACAACACTATTCATTTTGAATAAGCACATCTTACTTCATGACACATGGCCCATCTTATATGCCGTCTTCACACCTACCTGTTCTTACTGGCCCCTTCCTTCATTTAACAACACACAATGTCATATCCCGCTTCACACCTACTAGCTCCCATTGGTCCCTTTCTTTGTTTAATAACATATAATATCATACCCTGTTTTCACATCTACCAGCTCCCATTGGCCCTTTCTTTGAAATATATATACAAAACAATAACACCGTCTTCTCCTCCCGTCGGTTCCCGTCAGCCCCTTACTTCAAATATATATATATATATATATATATATATATATATATATATATATATATATATATATATATATATATATATATATATAGAAATACACAGCATGTACGTACAATTACTACATGCAGGTCAAAATATTACAAACCATCTTGCTATTATTTTCGAGTTTATTTATAACAAGTTCAACTTACCCAGTGTTTAACTTCAATTCTCAAACATGCACCACACATATACCATTAATTTAATCCATAATATGATCAACAACACAATTAATAAACATACTCAAATGTACACACACGATACATACACATAGGTAATACGCATATGAATCAATTATAAATCATCTTCTGCTTATACAACATACTACAATCATGTAATGTAATCATATATCAACATCTATATCAATCACTAACAGTAATATCTATTAATCATCTCAAATTCATAGATCATTAAGGTAATTATTGAGGGGGCGCTTACAACTCTTTATAGCCACATGAATTATTATATTAGATGTGTATTACCATTAATATATCACTTGTCATGCCTAAAGGAAGCAACTTTTCATGGCTTACTGTTCTCTCAATTTATTAATTTGGTTCCCAATATTATATCTGTAAAATTCACTGTAAAACTAATTTGAAAACTTATATTATTTTAGTTAATTTGTTTGTGACTACTCTCTTACAATCAAAGTAGTTAAACCTTCTCTTTTACCTTATAAGGCTATATATGTGTATATATGATATGTGTACTTTCTATAAGATTCTCTAAGTGAGTTTGAATTTGTTCATAAAGACTAGAATAACCTGTAGCGTTACAGTTACCGTCTAACCCATGATGTATTGCAAGACATCACACCCACGTCTATACTTCTTAATGGTGTAACTGACTACTCAACCCAAATTCTTGTGTGTGTCTCGTATATAGATAAACATTTGTCGGGTTAGTGTTACGCTACTAATGATACTCTATTCAACTATCAATCTTTCTAAATATTCCATCATTATTAATTGACGCATTAATCTATGTTGCAGTAATGATTTAACTACACAGTTGTTATACCGATTAGCTGCCCTTTCTAATTGAAGCTTAGTTCTTTCTAAATCCAACATAGTTTTATATATCGTTCAAGTATCATACAAGGATTTGGTACCTGACATGTGGGAACTAGTTCATAGGCTCACTTTATAATATCTATTATAAGCTTTATATATGTGCGCTAAATAAGTTCGAAATTCATGCCTCCACAAGGAACTTTCAAGTCATCTCTTTATCTTGGGAAAGCTACTTGAAGAAAAATAGGTGATAAGACTTGAAATAAGATATCCTAAACCAAAGAAAGTAGAGCATATTTATAAAACACGATATATAATATCAAATACAAGTGGGCGAATAAGTGCATTATTCATGGGAGTGTAACCAGTTACCGGACGATTTTCGCTCACTAAAGTAGAGATTACAAAAAATTATTATAAATTTATCATGACAAGGCCCAAAGGATAAGTGTTACTAATACTATTTCAATAGGACCAGAGATTCATTTACTACACTGCTAGTCAGAACCCAGATGAAGAAAAGTATTCTAACAACGGAGTCTATAAAGACAAACTGCTAAGCATTTATACAGAAACCTTCAAAGACATTCTCAAAAAAAATAATGAACGGACATTAATCATGAGTTTTAATCTTTTAGAGAAATATTTGAAAACTATTGGATATAGTTAGGCCAAACTTTCTATATTAGAGAAACTTGAATTATTGATTTAAGTTTTTACTTGTTTCTATTTTACGGCACTCAATAGGATTATTTAGGTTTGTTATCAAAACAAATAAGAAATCAATGAATGTTATGTCACACTGAACATAAATCTTATAAATTATGGAATGTCCGAAGGCTATCTACCATATATATATATATATATATATTATATATATATATATATATATATATATATATATATATATATATATATATATATATATATATATATCGTAGTTTAGCAGGGGTTCTGAGCGATTTAAAGTATGACAAAAGGTTATTAAATATTTTATTATTCTTAATATTTTAAATCTTGCATCTCAATTTCTTGACTTGATTGGAAATATTTGAGTTACTCCAGTTTGCAAGTTAATTTATAATTCGGTGTCACCCTTCACTTCAACGCCTTGACCCTTTCAATGGTTCTAAAATTCAATTAAAAGTCCACACTAAACCTCTTAATCAAGAGCAACATGTGCAAAAATCATGCATGATTGATAAATAACCCACATTTATCGCAATTTACTAGCATAACTTGTAATTAGACTCTTAATTACACGATTAGCATTTTTACAAGTATTTTGATCCCAATTATGATGTATTATACTTGTCGTATATCTTCTTCTTGATTAACGGTTACATAATCGTAACCCACATATGATTAGCTTCTCATTGGTAACTAGTTTACAATAATGATACTAAATCATGGTTCATACCTTATTAAAAAATTCTAGATTCATGAATTATACCAATAAATTCTAACAACAACCCTCAATCTACTCGTAGTGCTTGAAAAAAAATTCCTATCACATACATCCAAATGGGATGCGACATAAATCAGTGATAGGTAGACTCTTACGACTTTATATACTTTTTAGATAGTATATCACATACTATAAGTTGTTTGATTTAGTAGTGGTCATTAGTCATGAACTTACTGTTTAAATACCTTTCGTGGCTCAGTCTTTCTAGATAACTAATGGAGTTCTTATAATAACTTTTATTTTACATATTGAAATATAACAAGAAAAAATATATTAAAAACTAGACTTCACTATCTTTTCAATGATGTATTACATGATAGGTTTTATTTAATGAAACAGCTTCAAATATTCAGAAACTCATCAGTTATGAATGAGTTCTGCAGCCTGACAATTTCGATCAACATGCAATATTTCAGTCAAAATTTAATGTACATGTATCTAATAGGGACATGATATGAACCTTGCAAAGTAGACTCAATTGTATTTCTAAGATATATAATAAGATATCATTTATCCCTAATACACTGGTGAACTTAGCCCAATTTTACAAGTTATGATGTTTAACAGATTTCTACACCTATAAAGAAGACCCACTATTTTTACTCAAAATAATTGTTTTGTCCAGAAATTTTACAAGAAAAATATAGGGGAATATGGATTGAAAACTTCCTTAGATGATACAAGTTAATCAGTACATATTATGAGAATTTTTCTAAAAATTTCAAAGAAAAAAATAGACTTAGATTAAGAAAGATTTCCCTCACCAAAGATTTCTTCCTATTCAAAGTCGTCGCGCCTTGGCCTTGCCACCGGTACCATGGTTGGCCATCACCATGAAAAAAGAGGGGATGAATTAGAAGAACTCAAAGAGAGAGACAAGTTAGAGTTTTTATTTATTTACCATGGGGAAAGAGGATGTATGAAGCAATGAAAATTAGGGTTGTTGTCTCTTCTCCACGTCGGCCGCCCTTCCGACCATGCACGCGACCTGGCAATGCCACTAGCGCAGCCGCGTGCGTGGCTACTCGTGCGACCCAGGGCAGCTGAGGCTGCCTACTCCGGAGAGAGGGGAATAGAGAGAAAAAGAGAGGGAAGGAAAGATTGAGGGAGGGGTGAGGGATAGATCTACGGTTTGGTATTTGGGGATGATGAAGATGAGAAGAGAGATGAGGGATTATTCATCCTTCAATTTACGCAAACTCCCTATCACAAAATATATTATCATATCAATTTATCTTCCATTTTTCTCCTAATGCCACATGTAATCACATAATTCAAGGTAAATCCCAACCCTATATCTTCCCCTCTCATACACATCTACTTTCTCCATTAACTCTCTTTCTATTTTAAATTCTTGCATTTAGCAAAATGATGATATTTGTATATCACTTATATATATGTACATATACATATATATCCATTTGCATATACAATTACATACACTTATACACACTATATTCATATTTATCAAGTTTTCATTCCACTAAAATTCTTTCCCACATAAATGTGAAAGTAATATTGATTATATAAAATACTTAATTCCATCTTCACCCCTACTAAAATTGTATACTCTCTTGAACCAAGAGTTAAAATTTTAAATAAATCATGATAGCTTAATCATCAGGGTGTTATAGCGATTTAATAATCGGGGTGTTACAGTTCTACCCACTTAAAAAAGTTTTGTCCTCGAAACATAGTACCTGAATGAGCAAATATAAATAAAAGTCTAACATTTCTCTGGTATACCACAAAATCTTTCCTTATGTAACAAGTTTCTCAATCATTCACCTCGAAAATTCATTATCTTCTTCAATCTTTCACCATCAAGAATTTGTTATTTCTTAATCAACTTTTTATACTATATTCTTACGATCCAACTTAATCTTGACTCGCTTGATAGTTTAATCATTTTCTTACTCCGGTGTCCCATACCACCGGCAGCTCAAGCTAAGGTCCCACACCCCCCGCAGAGCACATTCGAATTATGGCATGTGAGTACCATAATCTGAACATAAGGTAGTGACCAAATATCTCGCGCTTCAACATTTAATCATTCACGTAAGAACTCCTAGCCCCTTGAATTCTCCATATCAACAACACATTCACGTACATACAACACACACACACACATACAATTCAAACATAGCAACAAGTCCTATCAATTAATCATCTTCCTATGATACCTGCTATTGGTCAAATTCTTATGCTAAAACCCTTAGCTCTGATACCAACTGTAACGATCCCAGATAATAATAACTTCAATTAATTTAAACATCTTTATTAATCAAAAGATTATCATAATCATCTATAATTTCTTAAAAATTTTGACAATATCTCCTTTGTATTTGTCATTTACCTCAAATACATAATATATCTATATCAGCCTACACAGCTCATCTCAATCCAAATATATAAATCAACTCAAAGTTCAACCATAAAGTCATAATAAGATTTCGGCTTGACATCACCTACTTATCAAGTCATAGAGCAGATAAATCTCATTACTAATATCCACTGCAATATGTGCTGAGAGTATCCCGCTCGGCATCCAGAATATAACTCAGAATTTTTATAACTCCAACTAATCATAGTCATTACAAACTATCTCATCTTTACATCAATATATCTAACAAGAATAGTACATGCTCCAAATACATATCAACTAAAGTTATGGGTGTGTACAACAAAATCTTTCAAAATAAACACATCATTATATCTGTAATATGTTTGCTAATAATGAAATTTCTCCACAAAATGCCCAAGGTCTAAGCTGAGCCTCCATCTCGAATCAACCTGAAAACATAAAATTGGGAGGGAGTGAGCTCGACATCTTAGTGAGGAGAGCAAAAGGGAGATCAAAAAAATGAAATACATGTCAAAGTAAAAAAGAAACATGTTTTTCTTAAAATGACAAGGCGAATATAGATAAAGAAAAGTAACAATTATATCAAGATAAACAGTCAACCCAACTATCTTTATGGTTTACAAAATGACCTTACTTCTTCGGTTAATGACTTTATAACTTAAATCTCTGCACTTGAATTTACAAGATTTATGAGTTGTATCGAATATTTTACTTTGGTGACTTAGTTTATTATCGGATTCATTTCATGTGTATATAATTCATACACTATACACGATGGTACACCAATCACAATAAGTTAATTCAGATAATACATATATCACAAAACATACTTATTGTTGTATATCGTATCACCCTTCAAGTATTGTATGGATTAACTCATACACTTTCACCCATCATATAATATTTCATTATCTCTTATAATAAAGTAGAGTTTCATAATTCTGCATAAAGGACAAGCATACAACACTATTCATTTTGAATAAGTACATCTTACTTTATGAAATACGGCTCATCTCATACCCCGCCTTCACACTTACCAGCTCCCACTGGCCCCTTCTTTCGTTTAACAACACACAATATCATACCCCATCTTCACACCTACCAGCTCTCGCTACCCTTTCCTTCATTTAACAATACACAATGTCATATACCGTCTTCACACCTATCAGCTCCCGCTGGCCCCTTCCTTCGAAATATATATATATAATAATAATACCGTCTTCCCCCTCCCACCGGCGTTCGTCGGCCCCTTTTTTGGAAATATATATATATATATATATATATATATATATATATATATATATATATATATATATATAATAACAACACCGTTTTCCCCTCCCACTGGCGTCCGCCGGCCCCTTCCTTCAAATAAATAAATATATATATATATATATATATATATATATATATATATATATATATATATATATATATATATATATATATATAAACATGTATGTACAATTACTACATGCAAGTCAAGATATTACAAACCAATCTGTTCATATATTTTTGAGTTTATTTATAACAACAAATTCAACTTGCCCGGTCTTTTACTTTAATTTTCAAACATGCACTACACACATATCATTAATTTATCTAAAATATGATCACTAATACAATTAATAAATATACTCAACATGTACACACACGGTACATGCACAAAGGTAATACGCATAGTAATCAATTATCAATCATCCTCTAATTATACAACATATTACAATCATGTATGTAATCATATATCAACAAGTATATCAATCATTAATAATAATAATCTATTAATCATCTCAAATTCACAGATCATTAAGGTAATTCTTGAGGGGCACTTACAACTCGTTAGAGTCACATGGATTATTATACTAGATGTGTATTATCATTAATATATATAACACTATTTTTATATATCACTTGTTGTGTCAAAAGAAAGCAACTTTTCATGACTTACTGTTCTCTCAATTTATTAATTTGGTTCCCAATATTATATCTGTAAAATTCATTATAAAATTAATTTGAAAACTTATATTATTTTAGCCAATTTATCTATGACCACTCTCTTACAATCAAAGTGGTGAAACCTTCTTCTTTACCTTATAAGGCTGTATATATGTGTATATATAATATGTGTACTTTCTATATGATGCTTTAAATGGGTTTGAATTTGTTCATTGAAATTAGAATAACCTATATCGTCACAGTTACCGTTTAACCCATGGCATATTGCAAGACATCACACCCACATCTATACTTCTTAATGGTGTAACCGACTACTTAACCCAAATTTTTTGTGTGTGTCTCATATATACATATACATTTATCGGGTTAGTGTCACGCTACTAATGATACTCTATTCAACTATCAATCTTCTCAAATATTCCATCATTATTAATTGACACATTAATCTGTGGTTGCAATAATGATTTAACTACACAGTTGTTATACCGATTAGCTGTCCTTTCTAATTGAAGCTTAATTCTTTCTAAATCTAACATAGTTTTATATATCGTTCAAGTGTCATACAAGAAATTGGTACCTGACATGTGAGAACTAGTTCATAAGCTCACTTTATAATATCTATCATAAGCTCGATGTATGTACACTAAAGTTCAAAATTCATGCCTCCATAAGAAACTTTCAAATCTTCTCCTTATTATGGGAAATCTACTTGAAAAAAAATAAGTGATAAGACTTGAAATAAGGTATTCTAAACCAAAGAAAAGAGAGCACCTTTATAAAACACGATATATAATATCAAATGCAATTGGGCGAATACGTGCAGTATTCACGGGAGTGTAACCAGTCACCGGACGATTTTCGTTCACTGAAGTAGAGAATGCAAAAATTGTTATAAATTTATCATGACAAGACCTAGAGGAAAAGTGCTACTAATGCCATTTTAATAGAACCAGGAATTCATTTACTACACTGGTGGTCAGGACCCAGATAGAGAAAAGTGTTCTAACAACGGAGCCTATAAATACAAACTGTTAGGCATTTATACAGAAACAATCGAAGACATTCTCAGGAAGATAATGAACGAACATTAACCATGAGCTTTAATCTTTTAGAGGAGTATTTGAAAACTATTGGATATAGATAGGCCAAACTTCTAATATTAGAAAAACTTGAATTATTGATTTAACTTTTTACCTATTTCAATTTTACGGCACTCAATAGGATTATTCAGGTTGTTATAAAAAAAATAAGAAATCAATGAATGTTATGTCACACCAGGAACATAAATCTTATAAACTATGAAATGTTCCAAGTCTGTCTACCATGTGTGTGTGTGTGTACGCGCGCGCGCGTGTACATGTGTGTGTGTGGTAGTTTGGTAGGGGTTTCGAGCGATTTAAAGTTTGATTGAAGGCAATTAAATATTTTATTATTTCCAATATTTTAAATCTTGTATCTCAATTTCTTGACTTGGATGAAAATATTTGAATTACCCCAGTTCACAAGTTAATTTATAATTCGATGCCACCCTTCACTTTAATGCCTTGATCCTTTCAATAGTTCTAAAATTCAATTAAAAGTTCATATTAAACCTTTTAATCAAGAGCAACATGTGCAACAATTATGCATCATTAATAAATATCTCACATTTATCGCAATTTACTAGAATAATTTATAATTGGACTCTTAATTACACGATTAGCATTTTTACAAGTATTTTGATCCCAATTAGATGTATTATACTTAGTGCACGTCTTCTTCTTTTTGATTAACGGTTACGTGATCGTAACTCACATATGATTAGCTTCTCAATGTTGACTAGCTTATAATAATGATATTAGATCGTGGTTCATACCTTACTACAAAATTCTAAATCCATGGATTACACCAATAAATTCTAGCAACAACCCTCAATCTACTTGTAGTGCTTGGACAAAAATTCCAATCACATACATCAAAACGAGATGCGACATAAACCAGTGATAGGTAGACTCTTACAGTATTATATACTTTTTAGGCAGTATATCACATACTACAAGTAGTTTGACTTAGTAGTGGTGCTTAGTCATGAACTTACTGTTTAAATACCTTTCGTGGCTTAGTCTATTCAGACAACTAGCGGAGTTCTTATAATAACTTTTATTCTAAATATTGAAAAAAAAAACAAGAAAATATTTATTAAAAACTAGACTCCACTACCTTTTCAATGATAAAATACATGATATGATTTATTTAATTAAACTTCTCCAAACATTCAAAACTCATCAGCTGTGAATGAGTTCTGCAGCATGATAGTTTCGTCCAACATGCAATATTTTAGTCATAATTTAAGGTATAGGTATCCAATAGGGACATGGTATGAACAGTTAGAAAGTAAACTTAATTGTTTTTCTAAAGGTATAAAATACTATACTATTTAGCCCTAATTACACTAGTGAAATGAGCCTAATTTTATAAGTTATGATGTTTAATAGATTTCTGCACCAATAAGGAGGACCGACTATATTTACTCAAAATGATTGTTTTGTCCAAAATTTTACAAGAAAAATATGGGAGAACATAAATTGAAGATTTCCTTAAATGATACAAGTTAATTACTGCATATCATGAGAATTTTTTAAAAATTTTGAAGAAAACAAAATAGACTTAGATTAAGAAAGATCTCCCTCATAAAAGATTTCTTTCTCTTTGAAGTCGTCGCGCCTCCGCCTTGCCGCTGGTACTATAATCGGCCATCGCCATGAAAAGAGAGGGGAAGAATTAAAAGAACTCAAAGAGAAATAAGTTAGATTTTTGATCTACTTACCATGAGAAAAGAGGATGTATAAAACAATAAAAATTGGGGTTGTTGCCCCTCCTCTACGCCGGCCGCCCTCCTGGCCGAGCCTGTGGCCGCGCGCGCCCCAGGGCAGTTGAGGCTGCCCTGCTTCAGAGAGAGAGGGGAGAGTTAGGGGGAATAGGAGGGAAAATAGAGGGAAGGAATGATTGAGGGAGGGGGTGGGGGATAAATCTAGCGTTTGATATTTAGGGATGATGATGATGAGAAGAGAGATGGGAGATTATTCATCCTCCAATTTACACAAACCCCTCTATCACAAAATATATTACCATATCAATTTATCTCCACTTTTTCTCCTCATGTCACATGTAATCACAAAATTCAGGGTAAAACCCAACCCTACATCATCCCCTCTCATGCACACCTACTTCCTCCTCTAACTCTCTTTCTATTTTGAATTCTTGCATTTATCAAAATGATGACCTTCGTATATCACTTATGTATATGTACAATACATATATATCCATTTATATATACAAGTACATACGCTTATACACACTATATTCATATTTATCAAGTTTTCATTCCACCAAAATTCTTTCCCACATAAATGTGAAAGTAATATTCAATATACAAAATACTTAATTCCATCCTCACCTCTACTAAAATTGCATACTCCCTTATAAACCAAGAGTTAAAATTTTAAATAAATCATGATAATTTAATCACCAGGGTATTATAGCAATTTAATAACTGAGGTGTTACATTCACAATACGAAAAAATATATTTGTGCTCTCCTTTTTCAATTTGATTTTCAACCTTTCTGAAACAATTTATTTTTAAATCATGCCTTTCCTATCTTCTTCCTCTGAACACTCAGATTTCAACTTCAATCATTCTCCTACCGATACTTTTTTTTAGGTGATTCTAGTGAATCTTATACCAGTCTGGATTTCACTCTTTTTGACTATTTCACTATATCAAATAATATTTTATCTGATCCTCCTCTTTATGAGGATGATGACATTTTCATGGGACCTAGTAAGGAGAAACTTATTCCTTTGCCACTTTACAAAGACGTGCTTGATGAAAGCATGTCCTATGATGCTGAAGGCGCACTTTCTTTGAGCATATCCTCTGCAGATTATTCTCAATACGGATCAAAAGAAGAGCTTGATACAGACGATTCATTCTGAGAGTTTATCAATGAATGAAAGTACCCTCAATAAGAAAAATAAAGCGAAGAGGGTAGTGAGCCGGTTGATGAGGGAGAAGATGAGGAAAGAAATAATGAAGAGGAAGACGAGGATAATGAAGATGACGAATCTGCTTATGATGACGACGATGACTAGAATTTTCTGTTCTTCTAGTATTCTTCTTATTTTTGCTTTCTTTTAAGAGCTTTTAATGTTTTTTTGTAAGGTCTCTTTCTGGCCATATTATGTTATAAATAAATTTTACTTATATCTAAAAAATGATCTTCTATATTTTTAAAGTACATGTAAAGTATATTTCTTTCATGCATCGCAATAATCATAGGATTTATGAAAGGTTTTATAAATCTGCTACAATAGTCGCGAACCTAATATATTGCACGCAAATATTATTATCATATGATAAAAAAATAATGTTTACTACAAAAAAATGTAAGTTTTTTTTATTAAGAAGTTAATTATAGTTGCACTTTGTGATTATAAATAAAAAGTTATTAGTTTTGCGTCTCAACTGCGACATTGGTCTCAATCCTCAAGTAATAATTACTCTCAATTAATAGAACTGCGATTATGGTCATAGTCCATAATTAACTAAATTGATACATGAAACTCAACCATGGTCGCAATCCTTACAAAAACAGTTTGATCGTTGTACATTCAATTAAGTTAAAAATTGCGACCATGATCGCAGTCAAAAGTTAACTAAATAAACAGATGATACTGCGATCATGTTGCAATCCTCTCAAATCAGTATATTTTATTGTATATCACAAATTAAAAAATTGTGACTACTCACGCAGCGTGTAACACAAATATAAAGTTCTTCTCATATATGAAAAAAAGACAACAGCCATAGTGAAGAATAAGTATATAAACTCATAAGTAAACTGCGACTATAGTCGCAGTTCTTATTCACTGGATTTTACTTTCAACCTAACAAAAAACTCATACACAATATGTTATCGTTGAGCATTGCGATCATAGTCGAAGTATTTATTCGCATACCACATGTAAAATAATTTTGATCGTTTATGTGTGGCATACAAATAGGTAAACTGCGACTATGTTCGCAATCAGTAAAATCCTTATAAATTATATCATAAAATCCTGCAAAAATTAATTTATTTGTATATAAATTAAGCACAAAAAAATGACATGTTTATAAGTTTCACATGATACAATCCTATATATAATTGTAGACTGCGACAAAGGTCGCCTTTAAAACTATTAAAAAATTATTTTATTGACCACTATGAGCTTAGTCGCATTCATGAAATTCATAATATCTGCATATAAAAAAATTAATAAAGAAGTATTCAAATTTGTTTCGTGATTTGATGAAGTTGCACTTTAAGAGACCTGATTCATATTCAGTTGGTTGCAGTTATAAAGATAACTGTGACAATATTGACTAAGGTCAGAAATATAAAAATAATAATAAACTATACAGATTTACTATCTTTTACCGCAGGGGCATTTAGTAATTTCAGCTGTTCTAATAGGTAGGTCATCCTTATTAGTGTGGCTAATAATATGTCACGTCACCATAGGCTGAGAGGGACTCTCGGTTATCAGCTGATATACATATTTCTCTGTGTGTGTGTATATATATTTATAATGTGTGTATTATATAAAGAAGAGTTTGACCTCTCTTCTCTATATAGTACACATGTGTAGCGAAGCTTAACGTCTTCGTTTATACATTATATATTATACTTATGTAGTTAGGGCTTAGTCATCCCTTCTCCATGTAACGCATGTATGTAAGGAGAGTTAACTTGACATCTCTCCTCATTATAAATTTATATTGCATATAACTATATTTTATTTTGTTTACCCCTTTGTTGATGAAGTGACATAAAAAGATAGATAAATTTAGAGTTTATATATGCATAATGCATTTATGGTTTGCATATATGCTCTTATTTTAGGAGAAGAGAAATTTAGAGCCTTATTGAATATCTTTATGAGTTTATGTTTATGCATGAGTTAGTTAAGAGGAGCTTTTTGAGCTCTTCTCTAATCCATGCATATGTAACTCCGTGAGTTTTGTCATTATCAAAAAGTGAGAGATTGTTGGCCTAAAAGCTCATCACTTTAGTTTTGATGATGATTAACTCATGTAGTTATAGTACTAATGGTCTTATGTTATTTAAGTTATGAGTTTAATCAAGATTTTAGTTTCGGTGTTTAACTTTAACAAAAAATTTAAAGTCAAGTTTTGAAGATAGTAGGGGTTGATTCAAGAGCTCAAGCACAAAGATCAGATCAAGTACTCAAGGAGTTTTGCTCAATCGAGTTTGTTCGAGTCAAGAAGAAGAAGAAAATCATATCAAGAAGAAAACTCTAACCTGTAAGGATGTTTTAGATTTTGTAAAGTTTAAATTAGACTTGATTGCTCAAGCTTACACACACAAGTTTGATATTGTTTTTCAAGATCAAAAGTTTTGAGTTTCGATTTAACTAGTTTGTGTTTTGGTTTTATGAAAAGAAATTATTAAAACAAGTTCAATTTATTTTATATGTGTATTAGATTTTATACATAAACATTGGTACTTTGAATAAGTTTGAGAAACTTATTTTCGTATTTATACAAGTTTTGAAAAAACTTTTTTCAATTTAAAGTTTAGCTTTTGGAAAAATAATTTAATATAGTTTACGTTTTTCAAACTTGTATTTAATATCTCAAAAAGAAATTCACATGTTCATAATATGTGTTGATTTTTTTATCACACATATTTGTGCTAATATGTATTTACAAGAACTTATTTCTGTAGATTTTATAGAATTTTTTTGGATGTAAAAAGAATTTTAAAAATAAAAACAAAATGGTTTTGGCTTTAGGCCGATCTACCGAGCGTGTCACAAGTGAAAATCACCTAGAGGGGGGGTGAATAGGTGATAATGCTAATCAATGCACAATTTAAAATTTATGATGCAACAATCTCACAAAGCAATTGAATATAGCAATGAATGTAGAGAGCAAGTAATAAGAGCAATGAAAGAGAGCAAGAAATAAGAGCAAGTAAACCAAACGCAAACACCGAGAATTATTATCGAGGTTCGAACACCCAGCTCTACTTCCCCGCCTTCCCCAAAAGGATTCCAACAACTTCGACTATCACAAAGATGTCACAAATACACCGGAGTACCCAACTCCACAATCTCAAGTACAAGCAATCTCTGAGTAGTCAAAAGACCACAAACTCTCTCTTGCAAAATTCTCTTCCCTTACAAAGGTCCTTAGAGAAAAATGAGTAGGAATGAAGCTCTTGTGTGCAAGGAGAAAAGAAAAAGAAATCAGAGAGTTCTTGAAAACACTTCAGAAAATGAGAGAGAATTTCAGCACAAAAACCAAGAAACCAAATCTTTTTGAATGCCTTAAACTTGTGGAAATTTTGAGAATTTTTCTAGTAACCAACCTCTCCCTAAACACCCCTATTTATAGGAGAGGGCTAGGGTTAGAAGATAAAACATATTTAAGGCTAATCAGAAAGTATTAAAACCAAACATGTCATTTAAACACACTTAAGTGAGAAAAGGACAAAAGATAAACCAGCTTAGAAACTAGCCGTTACTGTTCAAACGGCTAGCTCGGTCGACCGGCCGGTCGACCGCTAGTTCAAAAAATAGCCGTTGCAGGCTGACGGTCGACCGCCCGTCGACCCAAAGATACAGAGAGCTCTGCTCTCAGACCCGGTCGACCCTGACGGTCGACCGTCCCATGTCTGCCAAAACGTGCACAGATCTGTGCACGTCGGTCGACCTACCCGGTTGACCGACTTCAGCCAAGTCGACTTGGTCAGAAGACTAGTCGACTGGTTGAAGCCTGGAGCAGAAAACTGGGTCAGAAAAACAGTTTAAAAATATTTTGAAAAATCTTTTAATACTTTTAAAAATCACCAAAATAGTTTTATCATTTTGCATTGATATATAAACATGTGGTAAAAAGTTTAGCTCAAATATCAATCAATATGAACTATTTTTGTGTCTTATCATTTTTACCAAAAACCAAAAACTGTATTTTCTAAAACTTGGATTTTGAATAGAAAATACGTTTTGTCCAAAACTCTTCCAAATATAAAACATGATATTAAACAACATTTAGGCATGATGTATATGGATATAATCCTATATACATGAAACAAATATATATATCCATGTTTTTGTCATTAATTCCAAAAATAAGTTTTGTTAAAACACAAAACTTAAAACACATGAATAGGTATATCAAAGTAAGTTTGTAGGTTGAAGATTGTATACAAACTATTTTTGTACATGTTATAGGAAATATGTTTGGAAACAAGATGTGCGCAAAAACGTGTGTGATAGAGCTTCAAACCTATTCACTATTCTTTAACAAAACTCTAAACTAAAAACAAATCTAATAAATTATCTTGAGCAATCTTGAAGTCTTGAGCCACGCGATGCCTTACTAGAGCCTTCTCTTCTATGTTCCTTCCTTGATGTGCAAAAAGTTTTCTTTACTTCATGAACCTAGAAATTCTTGCAATAGCTAAGCAATGGCCTCCAAATATGGTACTAACCTGAAACTTATCTTAAACAAACTAATTAGTACCAAATAGCTCTTATTTGTTTTGTTATCATCAAAACTCTAAACAAATGGAGAGTGTAACCTTTTGGGCCAACAACAAGCAAACTGATTGTGCACATGTGGTCGATTAGGAGGCTGATTGAACATGCACACAAGCAATTTGCTTGTGCGCGTTTTACATTCTTAGGACTCCAAAACACGTGATTTTTTTGTAAACACACATCTTAGGGCATGAATTACAATTTGGTACGATTGGATCATATATATATGAGGATAATTGAGGTCAGATTGTAGCTGACGGAATCCCGTCAGATGGCGGATGATTTGAAGTATTTTCTCAATTTTTTTGATCCAACCGTATAAATTATAATTCATGTTTTAATATGTGTATTTATAAAAAATCACATTGTTTGGGATCAGTTTGATCATGTATATAATGATTAAAAAATCATTAAAAATTTTGAACCATTAAATATATGATCAAACGAACTCCAAAATACATGATTTTTTATAAATATACATTTTAAGGGATGAATTACAAATTGGTAAGGTTGAATCAACTGTTTTTGAGAAATAACTCAAGTCAGTCGCCATCTGATGGGATTCTGTCAAATGACAGCTGATATACATTATTCTCTCTCTCTCTCTCTCTCTCTCTCTCTCTATATATATATATATATATATATATATATATATATATATATATATATATATATATATATATAAAGAAAGAGAGAGATAGACTTGGATCCTTTGGGAAAGATTTGAGCATGAATCTTTCCCACTCAGATTCAATGCTATAATATTTAAATACAAGATTCACTTTATTGAAATTGATCTACATTATCTAAAGTAATAAAAAATCAAATATTTTGAGTACTTATTGTTTATTCATCAAGTAAGCGCAAAATGAATGGGAGAATAGTGTGTTGGTTAGTTTAAAGGTGTAAAAGATTTAAAACCTAACAAAAGTTGGTGTATGAGGATTTTTAAATATTTAGATTATGATGAAATGATTGGATTGAGAACTTATATGTCTAAATATATCTAATAATATACTATTTTCGACTGTTCATTTTGTGCCTACTTGATGCACGGATAAAATAACTACAAGACACTTAATTATTTGTTTTTTACTTACTTTAAGTAAATCAATTTCAACAAAGTGAATCCCGTGTTTGAATGTCATAACGTTGAATTTGGGTGAGAAAGATTCATATTCAAATCCTTCCTGAAGTATCCAAGTGTGTGTATATAAAGAGAGACTAGGATTCTTTCAAATGGATTTGGATCGAATCCTTCCCACTCAAATTCAACCTCTCCACATTCAAATATAGGATCCACTCTGTTCAAATTGATCTACATTATTTACTGTCTCTGCAAACAAAATATCATGAAATTTGAATACTTTTTACTTATCCAACAAGTGGTCGCAAAACGGATAGCTGAAAGTAGTGAGTTGTTTAGTTTAACAGTGTATAATATTTTAAACCTAACAAAATTAGCATATAGGATTTTTTAAATGTTTAGATTATGATCAAATGTTCGGATCGAGAATTTGTATATTTAAAGTCATAAATCTAAGTAAAATGTATTTTCAGCCATGCATTTTACACATACTTGATGGAAAAGTAAAAAGTATTCAAATGACATGATGATTTTTATTTTTAGAGACTTCAAATAATGTAGATCAATTTGAATGGAGTGAATCTTGCATTCGATTGTCACGGGGTTGAATTTGAGTGGGAAGGATTTGTATCTGAATCCTTTTGAAAAGATCGTCTCTCTCTATATATAGTGAGTTGATCCTCTAAGAATGGTTATCACAGATTTCTGTAAGAACTTTTATGTGGGCCATCAGATCTGATAGAGATCTGATTTTATTTGATCTGATCTATCAGATTCAACAGTGTTAGAATCTGCCCCTATATGTTCATCACATGTTCACATGTCCATAGATTTTGATGATAATAAATTTGTGTTTATATTGTAAATACGCGCGCGCGGACACACTTACACATGTTGTGTCAATATGCATTTTGTACTCACATATGCCTTGCAGTACAGATGGAAGATATTTTGATAAAGACATAGCTTATACTTGGGAATCAAGGTATACAAGATATTAGAAGGCTATTTTATATTTTTTTGTAATTTTTTAAATTTTTTAGAAAATTGTTAAGAGTCTTTAACACACATTGATACACTAACCTAATTGTCTTATAATAATTCCTAGTCGACTAACGTAAAGCTGATACTTTGATTCACACAATTCATACATATCCTAGTCGACTAACTCATATCCTAGTCGACTTATAGAGTCCAACAGAGATGAACATTATTTCACAGTAAAACAATCCTAGTCGACTTATAGGTTTTCGTGGTCGACTTATAGTTGAGTGTTACATTGTATATATTTGATGTGTATCAGAACTAGTCGACTAACAAGCTATCCTAGTCGACTAATATCAATTCATCGGAATATAAAATCAGTTTCTTTTGCAGTCTAGTCGACTACCCTATTCCATTAGTCGACTACTCTAGGCAAATTATCTATGCCTAGTTGACTAAGTCCTGCTTCCAATTGACTATACAGATAGTTTCTCACTGTTGAACAGTTGTATAAGTTTTTAATTTTTTTGTGCTTTTGCACAGATTTTGAATTCAAATTCAAATCAAATGGTCACCCCATCTGCCTATATTCTCTAGCTATAAATATTGGTGAATTCCTTTGGATTTGACACAACTTTCATATATAAAAATTCTATCAAAATTCTGTCTAAAAATTCCGTTCTTTAGGAAAACTCTTTCCTTCATCTTTTCTTCACCCAGTTCAATTCCTAATGAAGAAATTCTGAGAGTTTCATTATAAAATTCTTGTAGATTCACTTCCACAAAAGTCAAGGTTTATAAGACAAATTGTACTGATTTCAAAGAAGATCTTCTCGGTATAGAGAAGAGGTGTATATACATTTGGCGAAAGAGATTTGTCAAGTAGTATACTGTTTTGATTTTGAGCATTTCAAAGTAAGGTTAAGGAAAATCTCAAACGAGTTGCTTGAGGACCGATGCAGGTCAGGAGGACCGAACTACAATAAAATTTCTTACGTTTGCATTTGCATTTCTGAGTTTTATTATGTGCATATTTACTTTCTTGCAAGTGTTTAACATTCTTTGTTTAAAATTTTTAAAAATACTATTCACCCCCTCTAATATTTGTGTTACTTAGTTTTAGATCCTCCAACGGCCTACATGAAAGTTCTCACAGAAATCAGTGAGAACCATTCTTAGGGGATCATCTCCCCCTTCTCTCTTTATATATATATAGAGAGAGAGGGAGACGTGTAGTTCCGAAACGATTCAAGCCTAAATCTTTTCCACTCAAATACCAACATTCGACATTCATACAAGATCCACTGCTTTGAAGTTGATTTATATTATCTAAAGTAACTAAAAATTAAAAAAAATTCAAGTGTTTTGAATACTTTTTGCCCATCCATCAAGCGGCACAAAATGGATGGCCGAAAGTAGTGAGTTAGTTAGATCTATGTTATTAGACGTACAAATTCTCAATCCGGCCATTTGATCATGTCTAAACATTTAAAAACCCCTACAAACTAATTTTTGTTAGGTTTCAAATGTTTTACACCGTTAAACTAACCAACTCACTATTTAGGCCATTCGTTTTTCCTCAAAAAAAAAGTATTTAAAATACTTGATTTTGATTTATAAATACTTGAAATAATATAGATCAACTTTAATGGAATGGATCTTGTATTCGAATGTCGTAGGGTTATATTTTAGTGGGAAAGATTCGGTCTCGAATCCTTCCAGAAAGACACACGTCCCTCTCTATATATATATACAGAATATGTATATCAGCCGACAGCTGAGAGTCCCTCTCAGTCTGCGGTGATGTGGGACATTATTAGCCACACTTTGAAAGGATGACCCGCCTATTGAAATAGTTAAAATTACTAAATGCCACTGTGGTAAAAGACAGATAGTGGATCTATCTAGTTTATTATTTTTTTATATTTCTGACGTTAGTCAATATTGTTACAATTATCTTTTATAACTGTGACCAAACTGCGATCAACTGAATATGAATCATGTCTCTTCAAGTGCAACTTCATCAAATCACGAAACAAATTTGAATGCTTCTTTATTAAATCTTTTTTTACTAGGTTTTATATATTTTAGGAATGCACCTAAGCTCGTAGTGGTCAATAAAATAACTTCTCAATAGTTTTAAAAAAAAATTTATGTAGATATTATATATTTTAGGAATGCGCCTAAGCTTGTAGTGGTCAATAAAATAATTTCTCAGTAGTTTTAAAAGCATCCTTTGTCGCAATCTACAATTATAAATTATTATTATTATTTTTACATATTGCATGCTAATAAGGGCTGCGACTATGATCGCTAACGACAGCATGTCGTGGATAATTGTTTTGTTAGGTTAAATGTAATAACAGTGACTAAGAACTGATACTATAGTCGTAGTTTACGTTTTATTTATATATTTGTTCTTCACTGTGACTGTTGTCTTAGCCGCTTATAAACTATTATTATTTGTGATCAAGGACTGCGACTATGGTCGCAGTGCTTATACAGTATTTTGTTGATGATTTTTTTTGTTAGGTTAAATGCAATAACGGTGATTAAGGACTGATACAATTACTATAGTTGCAGTTTATATATGATTTTATATATTTATTCTTCGCTGTGACTATTGTCTCAGCCGCCTATAAACTATGAATTTTTTTTTACATATTGCATACGAACAAGGACTGTAACTATGGTCGCAGTGCTGAAGGATAACAGTCACAGTTTTATAATTTGTGATATACAGTGAAATATACTGATTTGAGAGGATTGTGATTATGCTCGCAGTATCATCTATTATATAATTAATTTTGGACTGCGACCATGGTCGCTATTATTAACTTTATTGAATGCAAAGCGATTAAACTATTTATGGCTAGACAGCGACAGTGGTCGCACTTTCATATTTAATTATTATCTGAGTGCTGCGACCATTATCGCGGATAAAATGCAGAAATAATAACTATATGACATACTTTATATGTATTTTAAAAAGATGAAAGATTATTTTACAGATAGAAGTAAATTTTATTTATAACATAATATGGTCAGAAAGAGACCCTACAAAAAAAGTGCATTAAAAGCTCTTAAAAGAAGACAAAATAACGTTGAATATCAGAAGATCAGGAAATCCTAATCCTCGTCGTCATCACCATCATAAGCAGATTTGTCATCTTCATTCTCCTCGTCTTCCTGTTCATCACTTATTTCCTCATCTTCTCCCTTATCGTCTGGCTCGCAATACTCCTCAGTTTCTTCCTCTTTTTGAGGGTGCTTTGATTCATTGATAGACTCCTAGAATGGATTGTCTCTATCAAGCTCTTTTTCTGATCTGTGTCGAGAAGAACCTGTAAAAGATATGCTCAAAGAAAGCGAGCCTCCAGCATCAGAGGACATGCTTTCATCCAGCATATCTCTATAAAGTGGTAGAGGAATAAGTCCCTCCTCACTAAGCCCAATGAAAACTTCATCATCCTCATGAAGAGGAAGATCAGATAAAATATTATTTGATGTAGTGAGATAGTCAAAAGGAGTAAACTCCAAACTGCTATCAGATTCAGTAGAATACCCTAAAGAAAGAGGACTGGTGGGAGAATGATTGAAGTTGAAATCTGAGTGTTCAGAGGAAGAAGATGGGGAAGACATTATTTTCTGAAAGTTTTGAAATCAAATTGAAAACGAAGAGCACAAATATCGTTTTTAGATATGAGATAATATATTAGTTACAAGCACTATAAAAAGGTCAATAATGTGAAACAATATGAATAATAATAATAATTATTATAGGTGACGGTTGAGTATTCGAAGAAGTGATAAAAGAAATTAAATATTTAATTGAAGCAGTTATGGCGGGAGAATCCGAAGAGTTCCTTTTTTTCAGAGGTTTATTATGTAAACTACAAATTAATTTTTTATAAAATGTTTTTCCTATACATTTAGATTACGTATGGTGCACATCTTTCCTTTATCGAGATTAATCTCTTTTTTCGAGACTGTTGCTGTATCACGGTAGATAGAATATTAATTACTTCAATTAATTCAGAGTAATTAATATAGTATTTTATAAGATGTGATATACGCGGACTTATCTCACGGTCGTAGGGCCAATCTATTTTGTAAAACGATCAAAATTCTGTTACATAAGGCATGCAAAAAAAGACAGTGACGCAGTGCTGAACGATAGCATATTTCGTCTGTTATTTCTATGCGAACAAGGAATGCATTAGGGTCACAGTCGTGATATAAAATTGAAAGCTATATATATTAAGTATACGACCATAGTCGTAGTGATAAAAAATTTTATACTATGACTGCGACTATGATCGCAGACTTTGAAAACAATCAAATTCTGTTACATAAGGCATGCAAAAAAAGACAACGACTGTGGTCGCAGTGCTGAACGATAACATGTTTTGTTTATTATTTCTATGCGAATAAGGAATGCGACTAGGGTTGCAGTCGTGATATAAAATTGAAAGTTATATATATTAAGTCTGCGACTATAGTCGTAGTGATCGAAAATTTTGTACTATGATTGCGATTATGATTGCAGACTTTGAAAACGATCAAAATTCTGTTACATAAGGCATGCGAAAAAAGACAGCGACTGTGGTCGCAGTGCTGAACGATAGCATGTTTCGTCTATTATTTCTATGCGAATAAGGAATGCGACTAGGGTCGCAGTCGTGATATAAAATTGAAAGTTATATATATATTTTTTGATTATAGTTTTGAATGTATGTGTACTGCGACCTGTATCCAATTTATAATATACATTAAGAATAAAACAATTTTTTAGTACCTTGACCGATCATAGTCGCAGTTCATTTAAAATTGGATGGAATATTATCCAACCAATCTGCAAATATTGTGGCAGTTACGAGAATATCTGATTTATAAAATATATATAAAATAATTAACCATTGTATTTCATTATTTTTTTACACTGTACATTTATAATAAAAAAACAATATACGGCTGCCCCACATTAAATTTCATTTTTTTTATTCATTTCAGTTTCTTTTATTAAACCTATATGAATTGAAAATAACACGAAATAAAATAATAAAAAATTATATAAAAAAATAACAATTTTTTATGTTTCACGCATATTTTTTACTTTTCACTGCTGCTATTTATTTCTCATTATCTTGATCCTTTTTTTCCCATTATAATTTCGATGTAGTAGAATTAGGAATTTCATAAGTGTAGATATATTCAACAGAAAATTCTCTGTAAATTACAAATATTTTAGGGAAAATTTGTTGTGGATGAGTTTTTGTAAGTTTAGAAGTAAAAATGAGTATTTTGGTCAATTTGATTGACGATTCTTTAGGGGAGATTTTTTTTTGATTTTTTTGGCGCCTACACTCTGCGACCGATATGTGATATATATTCGGCCACGTCACCGCCAGCCGAGAAACTTTCTCAGCTGTCGGCTGAGGTACAGTAACCCCATATATATATATATATATATATATATATATATATATATTATATATATATATATATATATATATATATGAGAAAAATGTATATCAGCCTGCAGCTAAGAGAACTCTCTCAGCCTGCGGTGACGTGGCTCAATTTTGTCACCCCACTAACTTGCGGCCCGCTTAAAGGAAGAAGTTAAATTACCAAATATCCCTTATGAAAAGCTACTCTTTCAGTAACTTTCGTTATTGTTTATTATTATTTGCCCAAAAGGCAATTTTTGGAGCGCACGTTGTCAGACTTAGGTTATTGTTTATTATTATTTTCCCCCTTTTTTTTGCCGCTCTGTATAGGATTTACGTTATTGTTTATAAATTATTTTTTCCCCTATTTCCTTACCTCTCTTTGTCAGATCTATGTTCTCCTTTTCCGCCTTCGATAAACTTTTTTCTGAAAATATAAAATCTTTTCAGATCAATTTTTTCTCCAAAATATTTAATGTCGACGTCTGAGCAGTCTACTGGCGATCTAAATATGGAAGATATTGCTTTAACTCAGAATATTGAAAATCTTGAAGGGTTGACATCTTTGCATGCCGATCAACAGGTTTTAATTGTTTCAATTTTTTAAAAACAATTTCTTAAATATTGAATTTTTCTCTTTAGTCTATGTGGCACTGCGACCTATAACACATGTTTTAAAGTTTCAAAAATGCGACCGTTTTAATATTCGGTCGCAATCTTATTTGAAAATAATCTCCGGCTGTGAAATCTTTTTTTTGGTATGCGTCTTAGGTCGCAGTTTTTAGTAAGAAGTAATATAGATTTCTTCTCATACGGATAACTTCGACTTAGGTCGCAGTCTTTAGTAAGGAGTAATATAGATTTCTTCACATACGGATAACTGCGACTTAGGTCGCAGTCTTTAATAAGGAGTAATATAGATTTTATCTCGTATGTGAAATCTTTTTTTTTTGTGACTGCGACTTAGGTCGCAGTCTTTAGTAAGAAGTAATATAGATTTCTTCTCATACGGATAACTTCGACTTAGGTCGCAGTCTTTAGCAAGGAGTAATATAGATTTCTTCACATACGGATAACTGCGACTTAGGTCGCAGTCTTTAATAAGGAGTAATATAGATTTCATCTCGTATGTGAAATCTTTTTTTTTACTGCGACTTAGGTCGCAGTCTTTAGTAAGAAGTAATATAGATTTCTTCTCATACGGAAACTGCGACTTTGGTCGCAGTATTTAATAAGAAGTAATATAGATTTCATCTGTTATGCGACTTTGGTCGCAGTTATATAACTTATATTTTAGACGTGTGATATCTAAAAAATATTTATATTCATGTAATTCGTGTAATTATTTTTTGTAGGATATGAATGCACATGAAGAAATGTCTGGAAGCTCAGATAAGTTTATAGGGAAACAGTTCCTGTCGGATATAGAAGCATACAATTTCTACAATTCTTTTGCAAGGAATAGAGATTTTAGCGTGGGAAGAAAAGGTACAGATAAGTCACGGAAGCCTCCTTATGAGATTATTTGCAGAAAATTTTGCTGCAACAAGAAAGGTGTGAAGTAGTTGTGTGACAAAAGACAAGAGGGGCTTACAGTGCATCGTCGAATTGACATTAGAGTAGCTTGTCCTGCTGAGATGCATGTCCGTCTTCGTTTTCTTTTTGACAGAAGATATTGGGTTATCACAAAATTTGTTGATACTCATTCACATGAATTGTCAAGCTCGAATAAGGTACATCACCATTACTCTCACCAGACTCATCGTTCAACGATTAGCAGAAGCATTATGAGCAATCTGGTTGATATGGGAATGCGGCCTTCAAATATTTCCCGCGTTGTGAATGCAATGAGCCAGGAAGAAGGTTGTGAAGAAGTGAGCCCGCAACAAGTTATTGATTTTACTCGTCAATGTAGAAATAACTGCGGCCATGAGTTTATTGCTATTATCAAATATTTTCAAGAGAAAGCCGAGACCGATCCAGAATTCTTCTTTTCAAGTGAAGTCGATAACGTGGGCACACTTAGAAGCATTTTTTGGGCTGATGGAAGAGCTATTTCCTCATATCTGAGGTTCTGTGAAGTGATTGTTTTTGACACAACATACAGAACTAATCACTTGAGCTTGCCATTTGCTCCATTCACTGGAGTAAATCATCACTTGCAGTCAATTTTGTTCGGCTGTGCATTGCTTGCTGATGAGCAGAGGGATACGTTTGTTTGGCTATTCCAAAAATGGCTCAAGTGCATGCATGGAGTTGAACCGAAGCTGATTATTACTGATCAGGATGCGCAGATTGGTGATGCCATCAAGATTGTTTTCCCAACTTCTCGGCACCGTTACTGTTTCTGGCATGTGCGGAAACATATTGCCGAGCAACAAATCCCAATGACAAACAAGTATGGAGAAGATATAGTCTCTGATTTCCATGCTTGGTATACCTCCCGTGATATAAGCACTTGTAAGGAACGATGGCGTCTGATGAATGAAAAATATCATTTAGAAGAAGAAGAAGACAGTTGGTTGTTGAAGATGTATAGGCTTCGTGGACATTGGGTTAATGCATATCTCAAGGATGTTTTCTGTTCTGGAATGACAACCAGTCAGAGGTCCGAGAGTATTAATTCCTTCTTTGATGATTTTGTTAATGCAAACACGAAACTAGTGGAATTTGTTCACCAATATGATAAAACTGTTGCTGGCCGTCGTACATCTGAATCTCTTCAAGATTTTCGGGGTTTGAATTCTGTGCCCAATTGTACATCGAATCCATATGAGATACAGGTTTCGAAGTTGTATACACCGAAGATTTTTCAGTTGTTCCAAAAGGAATGGGCAGTTGTAATGACACTGTTTTCAGAAGAGGTGGAACATGACAAACCTGGATCAACATATTTGGTTGGTAATTTTTCAGAATCAAAAGACAGCTGGGAAAAGGTTAGTTATGATAAGTGTGAGGAACTTCATGTTTCTTGTAGTTGCTCGTTATTTGAAACAGAGGGTATCCTATGTAGACATATTCTGTGTATTTTGTGAAGCAATCACGTTACACATATACCGGAATCATATATACTTCAGAGATGGAGGTTGGATGCTCGTTACAAAATCGTTGCAATTGAAAATGGCATGAAGCCTTTTCCCAGTTAAGGCACTCCACGGACGGCTAGATTGTGGACAATTCGTTCAAAATTTAATGTAATTCTTAACATGGTCGCTGATTCTGATATCCATCTTTCAAAGTTGGAGGTAGTTTTGGAAAGTTTTGCCCAAGAAACCACTAGAGAATACAGAGCCATGTCAGGAAATGATCATTCATCACAGCCTAAAACTACAGTTGGTTCCAGTGGATCCGTTGTCGTATTGCGAGATGGTGAAGAATTGAATATACGTGATCCAATTGGTCCTGTACCAACCAAGAGGAGGCCTAAATCTGCATCCAGGCTTAAGTCTGCTTTTGAAGATTCTATATATCAGAAGAAAGTTAAGCATCGAAGATGTGGTAACTGCCAAGAGCTGGGCCATTACAGGACTGGTTGTCCGTTACTGGTATTACATTAAACCTGTTAATCATTTTTTTATAATGATGTATTTTTAAAATTCTTACTATTTCCTTTTTAATGGCAGAAGAAGTAGGTTTGGGTTGCCTCCATCTTGAAGGAACAAAAACTTCAATTTTTCATGAAGTACGACCAGGGTCGCATAGTGTAGAGAGATTCATGTCGCAGTCTGCGACTGGCGTGTCATTATAATCAGATTTATTATCATTCTTTGATTTCTACTGTATTATTTTTGTAAGTAGTTGTACTTTAAAGTTTTACTGCTACAAAATTCTCCTATATAGTTTAATTTTTGTGTATATAATGTAGACAGAGACTTTGGTCGCAGTGTACATGGTTAATTGCGACCAAGGTCGCAGTGTTGTTATTGATAAAGAGGGCCAGCAAATGCAATCTAGGTTCGCAGTACATGGACTGCGACTTAGGTCGCAGTACGTTAGTTAGGTGTTTCCTTTATATTAACACGCATAGCGACCAAGGTCGCAGTATTGTTGTTGATTAATACTGCTGCCAGCAACTGAGACCAAGGTCACAGTGTATTTTATTAAGACTGCGGCCAGCAACTGCGATCAAAGTCGCAACCTTCATTTTAAAATTTTATTCGAGTGAAATAATTTAATTATTAACTGCGACCTTGGTCGCAGTATATTCGTTATGCATAAACATCAATAAAGACTATTAGTAGAATATTTAAAATGAAGGTTTGTAACAATTGTACAGCATTCCAACCAAGACATAGTAGTAAAAACTGTAATTCACACAATTAATCTTAGAAGACAGAGTTATATATATTTTAAAAAAATAAAATACAAATTTTAAACTTCTAATCCTCGTCATCACCATCATAATCAGATTCGTCGTCAAGAGTATGACCGCTTTCGTCTTCCGTATCACTTTTCGGCCCTTCCACCTCTTCAGTGACAATCTCCTCTTCGCTTTCTTCCTCTTCATGTATGTATTTTGGTTCATCAATGAACTCCCAGAACGGGTCGTCTGTATCAAGCTCATCCTCTGACCCGTAGCAAGGCATCACTTCAGAACTATACATCCAATCATCATTAGATGATTGGCTTCTTTCCGGTGAAGACGGTGGAGAAGACATTTTTGAATCTATTTCCGAACAGTGAGAGTAACGAGTTTCAGCAAAAACAATTTAGTATGTTTATAATCCTGTCCTGATGACCCTTTATATATTTTTAATCCCAAAATTCCAAAAGGTTTAATCTCTCAAACCACGTGAATATCTCCCAAATTTATTTTCTACCTTTTCCCAAAAATTGTATACAATCTAGGTGACTGTTCAGTTATCCAAAACAGTTTAAAAGTTAATACACTCTTATATTAAATTACTTTGAACTCCAAAACAGTTCATTATTGCGACCATAGTCGCATTAGGAACTGATAAATGATTAAGTAACTGCGGCCATGATCGCTGTCTCGATTAAAGTATCGCCGTATAAGGAAACGCTGTAACTTAAATAGGTCATTACTGTGACTTTGGTCGCAATACAATTACTGAACGCATGTTTGTCTCTAACATCAGTACGCAATAGTAAAATCCAAGGTGTAACAATTGTAAATTGGAAATAATCAATGGAACTTATAATAAATAAATGTATAGAAATGTTTATAAATTAAATCAATAAAACAAAAAAAATATTCAATGAATTGCAATTGCAATTATTTCTACATTTATAAAATAAAAAATTGTGCTATATCAATAAATTGTCAACTGTTAGTCTTCAAATACTGTCCTTCGTATCATTTCTGTTTCTTTATCCCAACTCTTCTCTCTATCTGCAAGTATCATGTGTGCAAGCTCACTTCTTAGTCTCTGTACATCAGCATCCGTAACAGTATCAACAGCTGCTGGACTACCAAACGCTATGCTTTCCATGTACTTGCATACATATACAGCGCAATCAACACTGAAATTTGCACAGAGTAATCATTAAATGAAATTAGTTTTTTGTAATAAAAAATGTAGAAAATATGATAGGTAAGGAGATGTCAAAAATTTATATACCTGTTTGGTTGTTGGGGGCATCTTGTGTATTTTATATTTATTTTTCTCATTAATTTATTTAAATCAATCTCAAAAATCTGTAATAATCTTTCTTTCTGCAATGTCAATAGAAAATAAATCAGTACTATTCAAATTAAATGCAATTTTCCAGTAATCGAAATATTAAATTTTAGCTCACATTATTCTTGCATCTTTTTGATAAAGCTTTAATATACTAGTTTTTTCAGCTGGGACCAAAGAGTTGTAAAAAAATCCACTCTTCTGTATGGCAATCAAATACCAACAAGGTCCAGTGAAATCCGGGATCGTTAGCACTTGTTTGTGATTGATCGGAAAGAACATGAACTGCACATCTTGGTTCCAGTTTTTCAACAGCTGCTGCTTGATGAAATGATCTTCCAGATCTTTACTTTTAGATACAACACCGTGATGCGAACAACAACAAAAAAAATTCAAAATGAATTTAAAGTATAAAAAAGAATTAATGAAAATAAGAATTCATTAAGTCAAGACAACAGACTGCGATCATTGTCGCAGTGTTCCTTAATTATCACATTTTTATACTAATTAATACAGTGACCAAGGTCGCAGTGTTGTTATTAATAAAGAGGGCCAGCAACTGCAATCTAGGGTCGCAGTACATGGACTGCGACTTAGGTCGCAGTACATGGTTCCTTTGTATTAACACTCATAGCGACCAAGGTCGCAGTGTTGTTGTTGATTATGACTGCCGCCAGCAACTGCGACCAAGGTCGCAGTGTTGTTGATTAAGACTGCGGCCAGCAACTGCGACCAAAGTCGCAACCTTAATTTTAAAAGTTTTTGGGCTGAAATAATTTAATTATTAACTGCGACTTTGGTCGCAGTATATTCGTTATGCCTAAACATCAATAAAGACTATTAGTAGAATATTTAACGTTCAAATATTTATTTCAACAAATGAATTAGGAAATTGATATTACAGTAAACCGTAAAGGAGAAGCTAGATGTTTACCCAAGCTTCGCTCCAAAAGAATATACTTTTTAATTCTCCTCTTTTCTCTAGATGCTACATGTAGAAATGAATTATATTCGCATCTAAATCTCTACTGAGCATCAGGTCCTCAATATCATTCCTTGTAACAATGATTCCGGTGTTGATATCCTGATATGCAGTAGAACTGTAAGATATTCAAAACAAAGTTAGTAATTAAATTGTTCTTATATAAAGGTATAACAGTTTTTTGATATGATTTATAATAATATCAATTAACTTACTCAGAGAAGGACTTGTCCAAGAATTTTTTTATAAGAGCTTGTTCATGGGGCTGCAGAATTCTGTATGCTGTGGTTTCAGTCAATTCCCTTGTTTTTGGATGAGTGGGGGAAATGTCTTTGTCGCCGAAACCAGCGGCAGAAGTCTGAGCCGCAGGCTGTGAAAGAGGATGTTCATTATTTTCTTCTTCTGTTTTGGATAAACGAAGTCGGAGTCATCGCGATTTCTTTCAGTTCGCTTGCGTTCTTTGACTCCCCTTTCTATTGTTCCTTTAGAGTATTCCAAAACTGTTTCTTTTAAGGATTGCTTCTGAGGCGGAGTATGTTTTTGATTTTTTTCTTCAGAAGCTCTATCTCTTGGAGTTCTTGAATCTTTTGAGTAAATTCAAAGAAACTGGGGATATCTTCTCCAGAAATATTTACAATAGTTTCAGAACCCATGATTTCATCCTCTTCCAATTTTTTCTTCTCCTCTTCAGCCTGCTTCTCCATCTGCTCCGTCATTCTTTTCTGCTTCTCCTCCTCTACTCCCTTCCTTCTACTTTGCCCTTCTGTCATCCTCTCCTTCCACTCTTCCCCCCATTCCTCTTTTTCTCCCGCCTCTTCTTTAACTCCTCCAACAACTTCCTCCTCTTCTCCTCTTCCTGCTCCCCCTCTTCTTTCCTCCTCTTTTCCTTCTCCTTCTTCTCCTTTTCGATTCTCCTTTTCTTCTGACCCTCCTCTTCCCTCTTCCTCTCCTCGTCTCTCCTTCTCTTCTCATTCTCCTCCTTTCCTCTTCCTCCTCTCCTCCCCCTCCTCTTCCCTCCTCCTTTTCCTGCTCCTCCTTTTCCCTCCTCTTCTTCTCCTTCTCCTCTTCTTCCCTCATTCTCCTTTCATTCTCCTCCTCTTCCCTCCTTCTCTCTTCTCCTTCTCCACTTCTCTCCTCCTCTCTTCCTTTTCATGCTCCTCTTCCAATCTTCTTCTCTCATGCTCCTCCTCTTCCCTCTTCTTCTCCTTCTCCTTCTCCGCAGCAGCGGCTGTTCTCAGCAGCTCTTCTTCTTCTTCTTCTTTCATTTTTAA
>JAVJIF010012998.1:0-147985 GCA_038442645.1 Agave tequilana | reverse complement strand
AAACCAAGCATGATACACTTGACTTTGTATAAATAGACCAACTTACATATGGGTCGGGGGAAAACATGCGGATATCGATATGTGTTCGTGTTTACAGTGGCTTTTAGAGTGTTGTGCAACCCATGTTCCGGTCTGACCTGAGGGCCTCCAGGGGACCGAGGGGAGTGCTTGCTCCCTGTATTACTGGTACCATCTTGATAAGGGCATACATAAGTCCCCTCCTGAATAGCCTAGCGGCTGGCTTCCGTCCCAAGCAACGGAACAATCCTGGACCGTTATCCCGGGCATGTACGGGGTCCACTGTAAACATAGTTCGTCGATACAACCGCTGATTTCCAATAACAACCTTGTATTACTAGGATATGGATCTATGTGCACGGGGACGCTGGACCACATAGCTAGATATCCGAGTAAAACAAGTAATAATAATAAGACATTAATTGTAGACCTCTCGTATTAGGACTTGTTCTTTTATGCTTTATGCCTATTATGTTCCATCTTTGCTTACTCTTGTCCCTTAGCCACTTGGCTATAGCTTGTTATTATACATGTCTTGATTCCTTGGATTTGCATATTCAGATTCCGAGACCTGGAACGAAGTGGATCCTTCCCCGGAAGATCAGGCATACTTCAGTGAGCAGGCTGACCTGCTCTAGTTCCCTCGTGCCGTACTCCTCTTTTTGGCTCACGAGTCTCCATTTCTTACGTGAGCACCTTGTGTATATCTTTGTATATTTCTTTTGGACTTGTTGTGAAACAAAACACTTGTAAAGTGTAACAGTTATCATAAACTTGTATAACTTTGTATTGTACTTCTATAGTTGGCATATTATATACACCACGCTTTGTGTTGTACTCTGTTTCCTTATTGTACTTTTATGCTTAGCGTATATACGTGGGGGCTTCTTCTGATCTACGTATATACGTCGCAGTGACGTCCCCGTATCCGTGGAATCGGGGCGTTACACTTTCCTTGTATTCCCGCTGTTCATATATGTATACCTTTTGTACTCTCGCATTTGCGCATTAGTGATATGATATTCATGCAATATTGTAATCACTCTGGTGATAATTCTGTAATTGTATATATGTGTTGGAATGTATGAGGCACCACTTGCTTCCGTACTCTGATTCTTGTCTGTACTGATGCTTAGCGTATATACGTGGGGCACTTTCTGACCTGCGTATATACGTCGCAGTGACGACCCCGTATCAGCGGGAATCGGGCGTTACATGTGTATCAGGAGTACAGTTGTTCTATCAAGATGTCAGGTCATCATTCCCGTTATCGTGATAATTATGAGGTCAAGGTATCATGCCTTATTTAATAGATAGCATGATAAGAGGTGATATTCATCAAGTGACAAGTCTTGCAAATAGCATATATAATAAATGACCCAAAGATAATGTTCATAATCAAGAAGTAATTAACCATAACAATTATTCAAGATTAGTCGACTAGGGAGAGAAATTAGTCGACTAGGGAGAGAAATTAGTCGACTTAGAGAAGGAGTTAGTCGACTATAGTAAAGGGTCAAATCGACTTAAGAAGGCTGCGTTGGTTGGGTCGCGTCTCAAAAGTGGCGCGTCTCAAGAAAGTGGTGCGTCTCAAGAAAGTGGTGCGTCTCAAGAAAGTGGTGCGTTTCAAGAAAGTGGTCGTTTCAAGAAAGTGGTGCGTTTCAGGAAAGTGGTGCGTTTCAGGAAAGTGGGTGCATTTCAAGAAAGTGGTGCGTTTTCAGGAAAGTGGTGCGTTTCAAGAAAGTGGTGCGTTCAGGAAATTGGTGCGTTTCAAGAAAGTGGTGCGTTTCAGGAAGTGGTGCATTTCAGGAAAGGGTGCGTTTCAGGAAAGTGGTGCGTTTCAAGAAAGTGGTGCGTTTCAGGAAAGTGGTGCGTTTCAGGAAAGTGGTGCGTTGGTAACAAATATGAAATAATATCCAAGTCTTGGCGAGTAGAATTACTCGCCTAAATGCGTCCAAAGTCCCAGAGTGCCAAGTGAAGAAGATGAGTCCTTTGCCAAGTTAATCACCAAAACGATCACCGGAACAATCGCGAACGATTACCGGGAAATCTACGGTGATGAAGCTCGGTCCCAAACCAAAGGAGGGCACCGGCTAGAATCCTGTCAACGAAGAGAACACGGCCCCAATCCAAAGGAGTGGCCGGTCTCCACAAGAGAGGCAAAGGTTGATGGTGCAAGTCCAACTCAATATGCAAACGAGATTTTGCAAATGGCGTTGCGGGGAATGAAGCTATAGTCCGCCGGAAAGAGGTTGACGAGGGGGTGAAGATGGTATGCTCGTGAGGCTACGGTGGTGCAGGTGGTGGTGGAGATGGTGATGAAGTTTTTGTGGAGGTGATGGTTCTTTGGTGTCTCTTGGTGAAAGAGGTTAAAGAAGATGGAGTTAGTTGTTGGAATAGTGAAGGAGATGGGAGAAGAAGGTGGAGGAATTGGTGATGGAGAAAATGGATTTGGGTGGTGGTGGTGATGGCTGGCCAAGGGAGCTTGGTGGTTGAGTTGGCTGTTGGAGCTTGCTGGAAACAAAAGAGATGAAGGAAAATAATGAGAGAGAAGATGGGAGTGCATATATATAGAAGGGGGAAAATAATATAATATGAGCCACTCTCACTTTCCCCCAAAGAATGGTGCGTTCTCAAAGTTGCGTCTAGGCAAAAAGGAGCCAAACGCGGGATTCAATGGCTGCGTCTTGTAGAAAACGCAGAAGTGCGTTTCAAAGAAAGACAAAAGGACATGGGTGATTGGACTTGAGTTGGATTGGCCATAAGCATTAAATGCAGCAGGGAAGGGTCTCCGCATTAATGATGGATCCAGTTTGCCAAAACTCGCATTTGAGGAAGGAGAGAGAAAAATGGAAAAAGAGAAGAGTGAAGTAGTTGAATGATTTCCCGGTATCTGGGAAAATACCGAGGACTCCGGAAAGGTCCAAAATTAAAGTGTCTCGGAAAGCTCTCCAAAAATTCTCAAAAATATAAATATTATATAAAGATTTTTGATGAAATCGGTTTTCAGAAATTTAATTCCATTTTCAAAATAAAAATCGTGGAATCTACTATGAACGGTGTCTACACCGAGTAGGCTGGATTTTTGATAACTCTGAAAAATTCAGAAAATCATGAAAATCTAGAATATTAAAAGATAATATTTGAAACTAGATTAGTCAAATCTGAATACCAACAGATCAAATCATGCAGTACTGCTACATGAGTAATTATTTAAATAGCAGATAATAAAATAAATAATAATAATAAAATGCACCAAAAATCAGGATACGTAACTGTGCACGTATACTGAGGATGGGGTGTTACAATCTATCCACCTTACAAAAAATTTTGTCCTCAAAATTTCAGGAAGGGGAAGATGACGGTAAAGGAGAATAGGAAGAAAGGGTTTTACCACTAAGTTGTAAATAGATGAGGATAACGCTCACGAATAACGTCCTCCCGTTCCCATGTGGCTTCTCCTGCACATGCCTATTCCCAGAAACCAATACTAATGGTATTGCCTTATTCTTCAGAGTCTTGATACTTTTGTCCAGGATGGCCATCGGTTGCTCTACGTAAGACAGGCCTGGCTGTAGTTCCAGTCCGGAGTGATCTAGAATGTGACTCTCATCCTTGACATACTTCCTCAACTGTGACACATGGAAATACTTGTGTACTCCTTCTAAAGATGCGGTAATGCCAATCGGTAAGACACATCTCCCACACGATCCAAGATTTCGAATGGGCCGATGTATCTCGGACTAAGTTTTTCACGAGTACCGAACCGGATTACCCCTTTGGTGGGTGATATCTTTAAAAATACATGCTCACCGTTCTGAACTCCAATGGTCTTCTATTCGTGTCAGCCCAACTCTTCTGTCGGCTCTGTGCTGCCCGAAGGTGATCTCTGATACTCGGACTTTGTCTGTTGTCTGAACTAGAATGTCTGGACCCATAATTCTGCTTTCGCGCGACTTCGTCCCAACATATCGGGACCTGCATTTCCTGCCATACAATGCCTCAAATGGGGCCATTTTGATACTAGCCTGATAGCTGTTATTATAAGAGAATTCTACCAAATGAATATAGTCTTCCCATGACCCTCTAAATTCCATCGTGCAGCTCGTAACATGTCTTCAAGGATTTGAATAGTCCGTTCAGATTGTCCGTCTGTCTGGGGGTGGTATGAAGTACTGAATTTCAGACGAGTTCCTAAATTTTCTTGGAGACTTTCCCAGAAATGTGATCGGAATCTTGTATCTCTATCCGATACAATACTAACCGGAACTCCATGCAGACGAACTATCTCCTTCATATATTTTTCTGCAAAACTTCTGTTGACTGACCTACTCTGAAAGGTAGAATGAGCTGCTTTTGTGAGGCGGCAACGATCACCCATACTGCATTGTTACCCTTAGGACTGCGGGGTAGTGTCTGTGACAAAATCCATGGTGATATGTTCCCACTTCCATTCGGGTATTGGTAAGGGCTGAAGAAGTCCAGCTGTCTCTGGTGTTCTATCTTTATCTGCTGGCAAACTAAGCACTTGGCCACGTACTGAGCTATCTCCCTCTTCATAGCATTCCACCAAAACTGCTGTTTCAAGTCTTGATACATCTTATTTCCTCCTGGGTGTATGGAATAAGCCGAACTATGTGCTTCTGCCAAAATTTTCTGTCGGACTTCTCCTTGGGGAACACAAATTCTATTACCAAAATTAAGGCATTATCCGAATGAATACGGAGGTCAGTTCTCAATCCAGCTTCTGTCTGAGCTCTGAATTTCTGTAATCTGGGGTCTTCTTTTTGAGCTTCTTTAATCTCATCCATCAGGGGTTGATTGAATCTGAAAGGTCATCAACTGTCCTGTTTTATCAATCCCTTGTACTATCATTAAGTCTAATTTTATGATATCCTGAATCAACTCCTTCTGTTGCGTAAGTTGTACTAGCATTTTATTTTCTGGCTTCCTGCTCAATGCATCTGGTACTGTGTTGACTCTGCCCGGATGATACTGTAAGTCTATATCATAATCTGCCATTAATTCAAGCCACCGTCTCTGTCTCATGTTTAATTCCTTCTGCGTGAAATATACTTTAGACTCTTGTGATCCGTGTAGATTAACACCTATCTCCCAGAAGATAATGTCTCCAGATCTTTAATGCGAATATTACTGCTGCTAGCTCTAAATCATGAGTTGGGTAATTTCTCTCATGTGGTTTCAGTTGCCCTGGATGCATAAGCTATGACATGATCATGCTGCATTAGTACACACCCTAGGCCCTTCCCGGATGCATCACTGTATATAACCATCCCTCCTCTTCCTGAGGGAGTCCTCAAAACTGGAGCTGTAATGAGTCTTTCCTTTAATTGCTTAAATGCTGCAGCCCATTCCTCGGTCCAAATATATTTTCTCCTTTCCGGGTGAGCTTCGTAATGGGGCTACAATTTTAGAAAAATCTTGGACAAAGCGCCTGTATATTCGGCCAATCCAATAAAACTCTTAATTTCTGTTACTGTCCTTGGAATTGGCCAGTCCTTTACTGCCTGAATTTTACTGGGGTCGACTGAAATTCCTTCTTCCGAAACTATGTGTCCAAGGAAGGCCACACTATTTAACCAGAATTCACACTTGCTTTGCTTAGCATGAAGTTGTTCCTGTTGGAGAGTCTGTAACACTATTCTCAAGTGGTCTGCATGCTCTCTGTCGTTCTTCGAATAGATCAAGATGTCATCTATGAAAACAACTACAAACTGATCCAAATATGATGAGAAACACTCTGTTCATCAACCATGAAAATTGCAGGGGCATTGGTGACTCCGAAGGCATAACTAGAAACTCATAATGGCCATAACGAGTCCTGAATGCTGTCTTTGGAACGTCTTCTTTCTTTACCTTAGCTGATGATAACCGATTGCAAATCCAACTTTGAAAATACTCGAGCTCCATGAAGCTGATCAAACAGATCATCAATTCTTGGTAAGGGGTACTTGTTCTTGATGGTAACCCTTGTTAACTCTCTGTAGTCTATACACAACCGCTTACCACCGTCCTTTTTGTTGGCCAATAGCACTGGAGCTCCCCATGGTGAAGCACTTGGTCTAATCAATCCTTTGTCAGAGTATTCTTGTAGCTGTTTCTTTAAAATCTCCAACTCTGTGGGTGCCATTCTATATGGAGCTTTGGATATCGGAACTGTACCTGGGAGGGTATCAATGGAGAACTCAATTACCCTATCGGTGGAAGCCCTGAGATTTCCTTAAATACTTCTGGAAACTCATTCCAACTGGTACTCTCTTTTTCTGGATCTCACCAGCAGCATCTGTGCTTTTTCCTTGACAGGTTTGTATTCTCCTTCAAATTGGAACTCTCAGGCTGAAGTGGTATCTTGAAAATGACTTCTTGTTTCGACAATCAATGACTGCATGGTATTTACTGAGCCAAGTCATGCCTAAGATTACGTCGTACCCTTTAGTATCTAGTACGAGCATATCCACTGTTAATGTTCTGCCACACAGTCCCACCGGACAGTCTACACAAACTCTATTAGAGATGACTACTCCGTTACCGGTACTAATCTCCCACTGGTGGTCTAAACATTCAACAGGTATAGAGTTCAAAGCAATGAAACTATCTGATATGTAACAATGAGAAGCGCCAGAATCAAAGAGGGCTAAGACAGGTTTTAGAGTGCACCATAATCTTACCTGTTACCACTTCTCCAGAAGTTTGGGCCTCTTCCGCTGTCAAGTTGTAGGCTCGTCCTCTTCCACGACCTGCTGCATTTCTAACTCCCCTCTGGACTGGGCGGATAGCTTGTAGTGGGGGAGGGGAAGAGCCCTCCTAACCATTGGTCCTTGGTTCCTCTGTCCATCTGGCCCTGGAAGTGCTGGTAATGCTGGGTTGACCATTCCCATTCTTTTGTGGGGACAGACTTCTATTGAATGATCACGGGAACCACATACCAGGCATAACCCATTTGCCCTACGGCAATTTTGTCGAGAGTGACCTGGTTTCTGGCTTTTTCTGGCTAGCAACAAAGAAAACGGTTGGGGTTACTGGAAGGGGGCTGGTCGAAACGGTCCGCCTCATGGCTGGGACTCTTGCTGTTCTGAATGGACCTCCTCTCCCTGTATGTGGAAATGGCCTCTTCAGGGTCTGATTCCTTATCATGTTAGATTTCCCTTTCTCCAGTCCTCGCTCCACCTCTCGAGCTATGGTAAGGACTTGGGAATAGTTTTCAGCTGTTGGGGCATTAAGAGGATTTGAATGTCCATTCGCAAACCCTGTTGGAACCTACTCGCCCGCTTTTCTTCATCAGCCACCATATATGGAGCGAAGCGGCTCAGCCTCAAGAACTCAGCGGCATACTCATCTACAGACCGGTTCCATTGTTGAAGTCGGATGAACTGTTCCTCCATCTCTTTCTGAGCTGTGGCGGGAAAAAACCCATTATAGAAGCTTTGGGAAAACTGGTCCCAAGTGACAGTTTCTCTAGTCTTGCTTCTTCAGCTAGCCACCAGGTCCTGGCTACATCCTTTAGCTGAATCTTAGCGACCTCTACCTGATTTTCTTTTGGGACCGGGCTGCGTTCAACAAATCTGTGGTGTCGATCAGCCACTGTTCAGCATCTAGTGGTTTCTCTCCTCCTGTGAATATCGCCGGTTGTAACCGCCTAAAGTCTGATACGTTCCCGGCCTTGGTTCCTTAGGAGTTGCTAACTCTTGCCGAAGAAGTTCCGTCTGCTGTTGCTGATTCTCCATCATAGTCTGGATAACCCTCAGAATCTCAACATTCTCTCCCGCGGGTCATTGATGCTTGCCCGGAGTTGCTACGACCCGTCCTTCTATCCATACTTATGTTGGTAAAAAGGAGACTGGAAACTGGAAAGATGGAAGGATTTTAGGACACAAGGAAAGGAATCAAGAAGGACTAGATAACTTTGTACATTGTAGTTGGCAATGGCAAATTCCATTTGCTGCTTGATTGTACTATAGGTGTGAGAGCCTAGGCTCTGATACCAACCTGTAACGCCCCGATCCCATGGGTACGGGACGTTACTGCAACGTACATACGCAGGTCGGAAATACCCTCACGTATATACGTTAAGCATCAGTACAAGCAAGAATCAGAGTACGACAAGCGTAGTGCCCATTCATATGCCAACACAAGAAATACAATTATACAAGGTTATCACAAGTTGTGACATACTCTTACATATCACATGCATCATATATCACAGCCAAGTACAAAAGTACGATTTACAATATAATTACAATATGCTCACGAGTTGAAAGGGGATCCCGCGAGCTCAAAAGGAAGGTCAGGTACAACAAACCGAGGCTAGTCAACTTGCTCGGCAAGGAAAGCTTGATCTTCCACAGGCTCCACCTCGATCCAAGGTTCGGAACCTGAACATACAGATTCAAGGGAGTCAGGACCTCCCAAACAAAGTGATCATGTTACAGCCGAGTGGCATAAGAATAAGAATATGAGAGTTGGTACAATATCAAGAATAATCATCCAGCAAGTAAAAGGAGCATAGCATGTCATAAACGAAAGGGCATTGTATATGCTTAAGCTACGGCCTCATGAGACCAGTACTTCGAGGGGATAATCCAACAAGGAAACCCTCATCTATATACCTTCATCTCATGTCACCGTAATCCAAGCGCATACAACAACCACAGTTAACGTCTTTTTATTATTATTATTATTTATTATGCTCGTCTTACCCTGATATCTAGCTATGTGAACTAGCGTCCCAGCACACATAGATCCATATCCAAGTAAAGCAAGGTTGTTATTGGAAACCAGTGGGGTATCAACGAACTATGTTTACAGTGGGTCCCGTGCATACCCGGGACCACGGCCCAGGATTGTTCCGTTGCTTGGTAACGGACCCGCCGCAAGGCAAATAGGAGGGACTTATGTATGCCCTTTCATGATGGTACCAGGAAGGAGGGAGCCAGCACTCCCCTCGGTCGCCTGGAGGCCCACAGGTCAGACCGGAAATTTAGTTGCACAACATACCTAATACCACTGTAAACACGAACACATATTGATAGCCGCATATTTCCCCTGACCCGATGCAAGTTGTCTTATTTTATGATTTATTAGATGATTTATCAGATTCCGGGAATGAGCAAGAACAAGTCAGGAACGTCATGATATAGGTATATCAGGAGTACTGGTTCGTACCATAATGTATCACATGTGTATCAGGAGTACAGTTGTTCTATCAAGATGTCAGGTCATCATTCCGTTATCGTGATAATTATGAAGGTCAAGTGTACATGCCTTATGTTAATAGATAGCATGATAAGAGGTGATATTCATCAAGTGACAAGTCTTGCAAATAGCAATATATAATAAATGACCCAAAGATAATGTTCATAATCAAAGAAGTAATTAACCATAACATTATTCAAGATTAGTCGACTAGGGAGAGAAATTAGTCGACTAGGGAGAGAAATTAGTCGACTTAGAGAAGGAGTTTAGTCGACTATAGTAAAGGGTCAAATCGACTTAAGAAGGCTGCGTTTGGTTGGGTCGCGTCTCAAAAGTGGCGCGTCTCAAGAAAGTGGTGCGTCTCAAGAAAGTGGTGCGTTTCAAGAAAGTGGTGCGTTTCAGGAAAGTGGTGCGTTTCAAGAAAGTGGTGCGTTTCAAGAAAGTGGTGCGTTTCAGGAAAGTGGTGCGTTTCAAGAAAGTGGTGCGTTTCAGGAAAGTGGTGCGTTTCAAGAAAGTGGTGTGTTTCAGGAAAGTGGTGCGTTTCAAGAAAGTGGTGCGTTTCAGGAAAGTGGTGCGTTTCAAGAAAGTGGTGCGTTCAGGAAAGTGGTGCGTTTCAGGAAAGTGGTGCGTTTCAAGAAAGTGGTGCGTTTCAAGAAAGTGGTGCGTTTCAGGAAGTGGTGCGTCGTTTGTTAACAAATATGAAATAATATCCAAGTCTTGGCGAGTAGAATTACTCGCCTAAAATGCGTCCAAAGTCCAGCAAGAGTGCAAGTGAAGAAGATGAGTCCTTTGCCAAGTTAATCACCAAAACGATCACTGGAACAATCGCGAACGATTACCGGGAAATCTACGGTGATGAAGCTCGGTCCCAAACCAAAAGGAGGGCACCGGCCTAGAATCCTGTCAACGAAGAAGAACACGGCCCCAATCCAAAGGAGTGGCCGGTCTCCACAAGAGAAGGCAAAGGTTGATGGTGCAAGTCCAACTCAATATGGCAAAACGAGATTTTGCAAATGGCGTTGCGGGGAATGAAGCTATAGTCCGTCGGAAAGAGGTTGACGAGGGGGTGAAGATGGTATGCTCGGTGGAGGCTATGGTGGTGCAGGTGGTGGTGGAGATGGTGATGAAGTTTTGTGGAGGTGATGGTTCTTTTGGTGTCTCTTGGTGAAAGAGGTTGAAGAAGATGGAGTTAGTTGTTTGGAAATGGTGAGGAGATGGAGGAGAAGAAGGTGGAGGAATTGGTGATGGTGAAAATGGATTTGGGTGGGTGGTGGTGATGGCCGGCCAAGGGAGCTTGGTGGTTGAGTTGGCTGTTGGAGCTTGCTGGAAACAAAAGAGATGAAGGAAAATAATGAGAGAGAAGATGGGAGTGCATATATATATAAGGGGGAAAATAATATAATATGAGCCACTCTCACTTTCCCCCAAATAATGGTGCATTCTCAAAGCTGCGTCTAGGCAAAAAGGAGCCAAACGCGGATTCAATGGCTGCGTCCAGTAGAAAACGCAGAAGTGCGTTTCAAAGAAAAGACAAAAGGACATGGGTGATTGGACTTGAGTTGGATTGGCCCATAAGCATTAAATGCAGCAAGGAAGGGTCTCCGCATTAATGATGGATCCAGTTGGCCAAAACTCGCGTTTGAGGAAGGAGAGAGAAAATGAAAAAGGAGAGTGAAGTAGTGAATGAGTTTCCATGGTAAAAGGGACAAAAACCGAGCGACTCCGGAAAGGTCCAAAATTAAAGTATCTCGGAAAGCTCTCCAAAAATTCTCAAAAATAATAAATATTATATAAAAAATTTTGGTGAAATCGGTTTTCAGAAATTCAATTCCATTTTCAAAATAAAAATCGTGGAATCTACTATGAACGGTGTCTACACCGTGTAGGCTGGATTTTTGATAAACTCTGAAAAATCCCAGAAAATCATGAAAAATCTAGAATATTAAAGATAATATTTGAACTAAGATTAGTCAAATCTGAATCCCAAACAGATCAAATCATGCAGTACTGCTACATGAGTAATTATTTAAATAGCAGATAATAAAATAAAATAATAATAATAAAATGCACCAAAAATCAGGATACGTAACTGTGCACGTATACTGAGGATGGGGTGTTACAACGTTTGTCATCTAAGTCTTCCAATTCTTGGAGTCGCTGTCGATGCTTCTCCTCTGTTGTCATCTCTGCTGTCAAGGCAACGCGTAGAGATGGAATTTGGATCTCTAGTGGAAGCACGGCTTCACACCCATAGACCAAAGAAAATGGCGTAGCTTTAGTTGGGGTTCGCACAGTTGTGCAGTAGGCCCATAAGCATTCACCTAGCTTATCGTCCCAGTCTCGTTGACTTTTGAGACGAACTTCTTGAGAAGCTTGCCAATAGTCTTGTTGAAAGCTTCTGCGAGGCCGTTAGCGGCAGGATAGTATGCCGTTGAGGACACACTCTGGATTCTGAGCTTAGCACAGAATCTCTGGAACGCCTGGCTGATGAACTGGGGTCCATTGTCATGGACAATTCGTCGAGGTACACCGAAACGGTAAAATAACGTGATGCTTCACGAACTGATCACGTTAGACGATTTTACCTCCTTCAAAGGAACGGCCTCAGCCCATTTGGAGAAATAATCGGTTATGGCCAAAATGAACCGATGTCCTTTTGATGATGGTGGGCTGATAGGGCCAACCACATCCATTCCCCACATTTCAAATGGCCAAGTAGAAGCTGTGGAGTGAAGGTAGCCTGGTGCTTGATGGACGAAATCACCATGTACATGGCAGGCGTGACATCTTTTGGCATAGGTGACGGCGTCGGCAATCATCTTGGGCCAATAGTAACCCAACCTTTGGAGTCGATGTGCCAATTTTGGGCCGGGTTGATGGGCTCCACACATGCCGTCGTGGGCTTCTTTCAATACTTCTTGAGCCTTCTTTGGTGAGAGGCACCGGAGCAAGACCCGTCATGCGATCGACGATACAATGTTCGTATAATCGCATTGTAGTAAAATTTAGGGGCTTTCCTTCGGATGGCAGCCGCTTCCTTGGCGTCCTCAGGCAGGATGCCATACAAGACATAGTCGATATAGGGGAATCGCCAGTCTTTAAGCTCTGGCCCGGTTGACAATTCCAGCGCTTCTTTGCCTTGATACTCTCCCTTTGACTCCTGATAGTCTTCGAGGGCAGTTCTCGGGCAATACAGGTCGTGGCTGTAGACGAATACCTTCTCCATTGCTCCAGCTGGAAGAGCTAAGGAGGCCGCGAGGGACGCCAGTGCATCTGCATGCGCATTTTGCCTGCGCGGTACATGGTCGATGTAAAAGTTTGAAAACCTCTCGGCCATGTGGATAATTGCGGAGTGATAGGGTACTAGGTCTTCATGTCTGACTTCGTACTCTCCGCGAACTTGGCTGACGATGAGTTAGAATCACCGTATGCCTCGAGATTTTTAACGCCAATCTCATCGGCGAGCTGCATCCCAATCAAAAGAGCGTTGTATTCTGCTACATTGTTGGAGCAAGGCTCAGTTAGTGAGACAGCTCGAGGAATCACATAGTTCTGTGGCGAGACGAGTACTACTCCTACCCCCGCTACGATGTGTCCTTTTGGGCTTGTTCTGGATGCATCGTCGAAGAAGAGTTGCCACACTTGACTTTCGAACGATGTCTGAGTTAGGCAGGCTTCAGCGACTTCATCTGGGAGATCCTCGTAGACTTTGGCTGCCCTCGGATCTGGGTGCTCAGCCAGGAAATCCGCCACCGCTTGTCCTTTAATGGCCTTTTGTGGTAAAAAGTGCATCTCATATTGGGATAGCAATATGGCCCATTTTGCCAGTCGGCCATTTAGCGATGAAGGTTTAGTCATAAGTAACCTCAGGGGGTTAACTTTTGATATGACTTTTATAGTTTGGCCTACCAAATAGTGTCGCATTTTCTGAATGGCGAACACCAGTGCCAAACATTCCTTCTCGATCGGGTTGTACCGATGTTCGGCTCCGATCATTGTTCTACTCAAATAGTAGATTGCTTGTTCTCGTCCTTGATCATCATTCTGAGCTAGTAGAGCTCCCAAAGAATGATCCATTGCTCGAACGTACACCAGGAAAGGCTTTCCGGATACCGGAGCTGCAAGGACTGGTGGTTGAGTGAGGTATTGCTTGATTTCCTCAAATGCTTGTTGACAAGCGTCGTCCCAAATGAACGAGACACCCTTCTTCATCAGCTTAGCGAAGGGTTGGCATCTTCCGGAAAGGTTTGAGATGAACCTGCGGATGTACGCCAATCATCCTTGCAATCCCTGAGCTCCTTGAGGCTTCTCGGGGGTTGCATCTCCTGGATAGCGCGGATCTTTTCCGGGTCCAAATGGATTCCTGTGGAAGTTACAACAAATCCTAGGAATTTGCCACTAGCCACCCCAGGAAGGATTTGGTTGGGTTCATCTTCAATTGATGAGCTTGCATGATGTCAAAAACCACCTTCAGGTCAGCTATGTGATCACCCTTAGTGCGGCTTTTTACCGCGATGTCGTCAATATAACACTCCACCGTTTTGCGTATTTGCTGATGGAAAATGGCATTCATGGCCCTTTGATATGTTGCCCCTGCATTCTTCAGTCCGAAGGGCATGACGGTGTAGCAATATACCCCTAGAGGTGTCCTGAAGGAGGTATGCTTTTCGTCATCAGGATACATTTTAATTTGATTGTATCCTGAGAATCCATCCATGAAGGACATTCGTTCGAATCCACAAGTATTGTCAATCATGACATCTGTGATTGGCAGTGGGAATTCATCTTTGGGGCAAGCCTCGTTTAGATCACGGAAGTCGATGCAGATCCGGATCTTCCCGTTCTTCTTGGCAACTGGGACAATGTTGGCTACCCAGTCGGGATGTTGTTTCCCTGATGAAGCCAGAATCAATAAGTTTTCTGACTTTTGATTGAATTGCCTCCATTATTTCTGGACGGAACCGTCGCTGCTGTTGTTTAACAGGTTTTGCGTCCGGATTGATGTTGAGGCGGTGCATAGCCACTTGAGGATCAAGTCCAGGCATGTCCTCATAATTCCAGGCGAAGACGTCTATATACTCTTGTACAAGAGATATTAGATCCTTCTTCTCTGAAGGTGACAGGTCGTCACTTATGAAGATGGGCTTAGGATTGGCATCATCTCCTAGATTGACTTGAACAACCTTGTCTTCTGTGGGTGGCTCGCGCTGTTCAAAGCGGGTATCCCAAAGAGTATTTAAATGTTTGATCCAAGGATCTGTATCAGATTGGATCATTTCTTCATCTCCGTCTTCCAGGTGGCTTGTTGAAACCATGTTCACTGAAAGTTCTCTGAAGATGTTGCCGACACTGACATCCGACTCCCACGATGACGTGCCTGAAGAGTAATTATGACCTGATGGCCCTCCAGAATCAGAGGCTGATGGGATCGGAGTCGATACATAACCCAACCCCGGCGCGTCCGATGATAATAATCGGGGGCTTTCCCTTTCGGCACAAAGGATCGAAGTAGCGTTCTCCTTCCTTTGCCGAAGTTCAACCCGGGTTTGTTGGTTAGATCGTACCCATGCACTTCATCATTTTGAGCGCTTTTGGTTCATAATGACCGAACTGAGGGGATTCCTCCTCGCCTTCCGATTCTTCGCGGGGCGTTGGTTCAGACGAGATTCGCCCAAAAAGAATTGGTTTTTGGCCTTTCCGTTTGGCTGGAACCATAAATATAGATTCTTGCGCATTACCATTATCTTGGTATGTCCCGAAGGATGATTTTACTGGTACATGCAACGATGTCAAAGCATCCATTGCCGACCAGAGGTCATCATCTACATCAGTGCTAGTATCTGACGGTATTGAATCAGAAGCAAACACAGATAAATACGCTAAATCTAATTCTTCATTAATGTACCAACCGCCTACATCGTCGGTGGTATTATCAACATCGAGCTTATTAATGCTCGTTACAGGTGGTTCTAACTCCCACAGACACTTTTCTTTTTCAGGCTCAGTGTCAGCCTCATTACCAGAGTCTGGCTCCTCTGGTTGCGGGGTTTCATTTGTCTCCACAGGATCCTGATATAGGAGGGAATCCGTGAAATAATTTTCGACCCCTTTAAACGGATACCTTTCGGCGATCAACATTTGAATCTTTCCACTCCCGTAAATGTATTTCATGACTTGGTGGAGAGTGGAGGGAACGATGGAGTTGCGGTGAATCCATGGTCGTCCCAACAGTAGGTTGTAGGAAGTGTCAGCATCGATGACGTAGCATGTCACTTCCGACTTGAGGCTTCCAATCTGGCATTTGAGCTTGATTCTTCCCCATCGGACGGGTGCCATTGGCATTAAACCCGTAAATGGTTGTCTGGGTAGAGCTCAGACGATAGGTGGGGATGCCCAGATGTTGCATGACCCGGCGAGGCATGATGCTCAACGCGGACCCTGGATCTACCTGAATGCGGTTCACCTCAGACGATCCAATATACCCTGTGAAGTACAGGGGTCGATCATGCTTCCCTTTAACCTGCATATCATCTGCTGTGAAGGTAATGCAGGGAGCATTTGGGGAGGTGTGGAGGCAATCCTCTACATCTTCCTCCTTCGGCACCTGGGTCATGAAGACCTCAGCATTTGTCAGAGCTTCTTGTAGAGCTTCTCTAGTCGACTTGATAGTCTAAGAAGTTCATACAAGGTAATGCGTGCCGGGATGTTGGCTAGTTGAGCCAGGACATCAAAGCGGTAAGGTGTCGTGGATCCTTCCGCTACACCTTTCGAAAGAACTCGAGAAAATCGAGTTTCTTTCTGTTTCTCCACAAGTTGTTTTGTGGAGGGCTTGGTTGGCTCTACAGCTGGTTGTGGAGGGGCTACTGCCATCTCGCCATATTGCTTCAAGTACGGCTGTCCCGAACGGGTTCCCGCCATCGGTTGGTTGGGCTCTGCGGCCAAGACTATTGTTTCCTCCTCTGAGTCGGTTAACGAGGGAACATCAGTCTCGGCTTCTCGAGAGGAGGCACACACCACATTGCAGGATGAAGCCTTTGCCTTGCCTTTGGATTTCCTGTTGGTCACAGTAGTCCATTGCTGGCTGTCCACAAGGTCAGGATGAACCCACATGACTTCTCCCTGAGGGGTGGGAACAGGTACCAGGCCTTTCCCTTGCTGCTGATGAGGGTCTGTGTTGACCATTCTCAGCTCTCCTCTTGGGATAAGGATTACTCCAGAGGGTGTTGGGGGTTGTCTCCCAAACTGGAGAACTGACGTCACATTAGCCGTCACCTTCTTCTGCTCTGGTCGGAGCTTTAACACCTCCGCGTCAATCAGAGCTTGAAGGATGTCCTTGAAGACGTAGCAGCTTTTGGTAGGGTGCCCCAGCATCCTGTGGTACAAGCAATAGGTGGGATTGTCGGTCTTGCCGACTTCTTCGGGGCGCCTAGCTTCAGGAAGCTTCAATCGATTGCTCTTGTTGAGTAATTTGAAGAGCGAGTCGACATGTTCATCCTTGAAAGAATACTGCTTGTTGGCCCGTGGTTGGCTTGAAGAGCCACCTCCCTTGACCAGTTGAGGTTTAGCAGGGGATTTGGTTTCTGCTGCCAAATTATCCTTCCTTTTGGCTTGGAGGGATGTGCCTGGCGCACGCCTTGTCGACCTTTTCGGCCTGGGCTTACCTTCCTCCGCTCTGACGCGGGCGACAATCTCCTCAGCCTGTTCACCTTGTTGACCAGCTGCTTCCAGGTGCGGCTTTCAGCAACTCCTATTTGAGCCAGGAGTGAGGTTTGGAGATTGTGGCGGCATGTTTCCACCAGGGTGACCTGGGTCATGCCGCTCGGACATCGGAGTGCCACATTCCGAAATCTTTCCACGAAAGATTTGACGAACTCTCCATTTTGCTGTTTGGTAGCCAAAAGGGTGGGCATCGTGACTTCCGAGTCATCCTCGAAGAAGCGCGTTAAGAAAAGCTTCTCCAAATCGCCCCAGTTCTTGATAGAACCTTCTGGGAGCTTCATGAACCATTCAAAGGCCAGCCCTTTCAGGGGTGCCGATGAACAGACGAGCCAGGATAGCATCGTTATCTACTACATTCCCGGTTTGGGATTTAAAGTAGTAGATGTGTTGGTTGGGTGACCCTTTCCCATCGAATGCTTGAAGGGTTGGAGCCTTGAACTTGGACGGGTATGGAACCAAGTCCCATTCAGCAGGATAGGGCCGGACCACTCCAGCTTCTTGGAGGCCTTTACGGTTGGTAAGGGCCTCGAGTGTTGCTCCAATTGACTCATTCTTTTAGCATGAGCCTTTCCCTGGTCTTGGTCGCCCTTTACTTGCGACGAGGATTTGGACGAACTAGAAGTAGATCGCGGCCTCTCCTCAGAAGGTTCGGAAGATGAGCTTTCTCCCTTTCTCCCTTTGCCCTTCGTCTTTTTAGGAGGAGATTTCCTCCTGTCTTCGAGCAACTGTGCAAGCATCTGCTTGAGGGAGTCGATAGATTCCTGCTGAGAAAGAATCATATCCATTTGTGCCTTCTGGATTTGTTCTAAACGTCTAGCCGTTTCCTCAGGAGTGCCTATCATGTAGGCGGAGGTCTCCTTCTCAACGGAAGAGTTTGAAGCTCGTGATTCCGCTACGGCGGAGTGAGAATCATTCACTTTAATGCCATGGGCTAAGGCATTATAATCAATCGGGGGAATGGCCCCAGTCCGGGTGCAAGTGTGTTGATACACTCCTTCCGGTTCAGAGTCAGACTCATCCGAGCTGACTGCAGGTTATTTTCCCTTGCTCCTGCTCGTCATATTCGCAGTGAGCTCCGGGTACTCAATGTCAGAGAAGGTTCTCCTTCTGTGGGAGCGCCTTCTTTTGGCTGACGGGAAAATCAGGGTCAGCTGTCTAACTAAAGACTGCTGGTGCACACCTGAACCACAACGGCACTCGGAGAGCATAGAGATGAGCCGTTGGCAGCAACATGATGAAGTGACCTGATTGGCACTTCTTTTCTTCGTCAAGTAATCCCTCAAATCCATGGGAGGGGGATCGAAGAGACTAGCCTCGCAACGTCGAAGACAGGAGGCATCCATGTGCTGTATAGCCTGGACGCAGGCTTCAGGGACGCGATTTTCGTGCCGCAGCTGTAAGACGCGCGTCTGGCGTCTCTGTTGGGACGAGATGCGATTGTCGCGCTGCCGTTCGGTGCGTCGGGGCAGAGACGTTGAGAGAGGATGGGCTGCTGGGCCCCACGCCTATGGGCGCGTGCCTCTCGCGCTTGACGAGGCGCTGAGGCTTCACCTTGGCATTTGGTGAGTTGGTCTTCAGAGGACCTAGCTTGAGGAGTCTCGCGTTTGGGCCGCCAAACGCGGACTTCACGTGCTGGACGTGGCGCGGGCAAGGCGCCAGATTGTACGTCGCGTCCAGCCTCAGTCGGACAACCAGAGGTTCCAACTTGTAGCTGACGCGCACGTCTCCTCTGTCGACGCTCAGCGTTTCGGTTGCATCGTAGAAGTGGAGAGTGACCAACGACGACCTGATGCTGAACACCAGAGACTTTGACCACGCGGGTCTCCCGAGAGACGCTGACGAGGGTGTTCCGTGCTGCGCGGTTGATCGCAGCGGCAGTTGTGCCTGAGATCACGCGGGCCTTCTGAGAGGCGTTGGCGCGTGTATCTTGCTTGGCACAGTTGGCAACAGCAGCGCCCGAGAGAACCTCGGATCGGGCTTCGGGGCCATTCCCCGTCGAGACCCTGCGGCAAACGCGGGTCTTGGGCTCTTGGAGCCGGCAGAGAGAAACTCTTCGTATTTCACCTGGTCGAACTCGACAACAAGTGATTCGACCATCTTTCCCTTACGAAGGACGTCATCTTGCGCCACGATTTGCTCATCAGTGACAAATGTAGTCCCCAGCGGGGTCGCCATCTCTTGTACGCGCCGGAAAAAAGGAAACAAAGTGGTGTTCACCGTAAAATTTCCTTGAATCAGATGAAAAATTACAACAAAACTGTTTTCCTTCCAGTTACAAGGGAGGGAGGATGTTGAATCTTGAATCCTCCCTTTGTTTAAGGCTGGGTTCTTCAAGTGGCGGTGGAGAGTGAATCTTGTCTCCGTTGACCGGATGACCGTCGGGATCGTCAGGGATCTTCTCTTTGGCTGGTAGAAGGAGTAACACAGCTCTGTCTACCAAAACTCTTAAAGAGAAGGTAGGCAAAGGGCAACTTGTACGTAGCAAGCTTGCTGAAGAGTTGAGCTCTCTCCTGCTTCTCTCTCTTGTTTCTTGTCTTCGTCCTCTTGATCGGCCGACCTTCTCCTGTGTGTCTTCTCGTCCCCGTTGTCCATAGCGATGGGGCTATTTATAGAGGTTCCAGGGGTGAACGTGCCCCCTAAAAACGCTCCACAATGAGGGGCTGACCTCCCCGCTATGTGGGTGGTGACTGGCCCCATAACCAGGGCGGTTATAACCGAGACGCGGGTGTCGAGCCCACGCGCCTTGAGGTTGAGACGCGGGTGTTGAGCCATGCGCCTTGAGGTTGAGACGCGGGTGTCGAGCCCACGCGCCTTTGAGGTGGAGACGCGGGTGTTGAGCCCACGCGCCTTGAGGTGGAGACGCGGGTGTCGAGCCCACGCGCCTTGATGTTGAGACGCGGGTGTCGAGCCCACGCGCCTTGATGTTGAGACGCGGTTTTGGACCCTCGCGCCTTGGTGCTGAGACGCGGGTGTCGAGCCCACGCGCCTTGAGGTTGAGACGCGGGTGTCGAGCCCACGCGCTTGAGGTTGAGACGCGGGTGTCGAGCCCACGCGCCTTGAGGTGAGACGCGGGTGTCTAGCCCACGCGCCTTGATGTTGAGACGCGGGTGTCGAGCCCACGCGCCTTGATGTTGAGACGCGGGTGTCGAGCCACGCGCCTTGATGTTGAGACGCGGCTAGCCATCATCAGTCCTGCGTCCAGAACTTGAAACTCTGCCTTTTTAATGGCTTGTCTTTTAATGATTTTAGACAGCCTACACTTGGTGGGGTTCATCTTCAATTGATGGGCCCACATAATGTCGAAGACAATCTTTAGATCAGTTATATGATCACCTTTAGCGCGACTTTTTACCGCGATGTCGTCAACATAGCATTCCACTGTTTTGCGCATATGTTTGTGGAAAATGGCATTCATGTCCCTTTGATATGTTGCCCCTGCATTCTTCAGTCCGAAGGGCATGACGGTGTAACAGTATACCCCCAGTGGTGTCCTGAAGGAGGTATGCTTTTCATCATCAGGATACATTTTGATTTGATTATATCCTGAGAATCCATCCATGAAGGACATTCGCTCGAATCCACATGTGTTGTCAATCATGACATCTGTGATTGGCAGTGAGAATTCATCCTTGGGACAAGCCTCGTTTAGATCACGAAAATCGATGCAGATTCGGATCTTCCCGTTCTTTTTAGCAACGGGGACGATGTTGGCTACCCAATCAGGATGTTGTTCTTCCCTAATGAAGCCAGAGTCTATAAGCTTTCTGACTTCTGATTGAATTGCCTCCATTATTTCTGGACGGAACCGTCGTTGTTGTTGCTTGACGGGCTTTTTGTCCGTATTAATGTTGAGGCGGTGCATAGCCACTCGAGGATCAAGTCCAGGCATGTCCTCGTAATTCCAAGCAAAGACATCTATATATTCTTGTACAAGAGATATTAGATGCTTTTTCTCAGAAGGTGACAGGCCGTCACTTATGAAGATGGGCTAGGATTAGCCTCATCTCCTAGATTGATCTGAACAACATTATCTTCTGTGGGTGGCTCACGCTGTTCGAAGCGGGTATCCCAAAGACTGTTTAAGTGTTTGATCCAAGGATCTGTATCGGATTGGATCATTTCTTCATCTCCGTCTTTCAGGTGGCTTGTTGAAACCATATTCACTAAAAGTTCTCCGAAGATGTTGCCGACACTAACATCTGACTCCCACGATGACGTGCCCGATGAGTAATCATGGCATGATGACTCTTCAGACTCAGAAGCTGATGGATCAGAGTTGACACATAGCCCAACCCCCTGCGAGTCCGATGATAATAATCAGGGGTTTTCCCTTTCGGCACAAAAGATCGGAGGAGTAGCGTTCTCCTTCCTTTGCCGAAGTTCAACCCTGGTCCGCTTGTTAGATCATACCCCATGCTTTTCATCATTCTGAGTGCCTTTGGCTCATAATGACCGAACTGAGGGGATTCCTCCTCACCTTCGGATTCTTCACGGGTCATCGGTTCGGATTCAATTCGTCCGAAAAGAATTGGTCTTTGGCCTTTCCGTCTTGCTGGAACCATGAATATGGATTCTTGCGCACTGCCGGCATCTTGGTGCGTTTCGAAGGACGACTTCACTGGTACATGCAATGATGTCAAAGCATCCATGCCGATCAGAGATCGTCATCCACTCGGTACTAGTGTCTGACGGTACTGAATCAGAAGCAAACACAGAGAAATACGCCAGATCTAAGTCTTCATTAATATACCATCCGCCTACATCATCGGAGGTATTATCAACATCGGGTTTATTAATGCCCGTTACAAGTGGGTCTAGTTCCCAAATGCATTCTTCTTTTTCCGGCTCGGTGTCGGCTTCATTACCAGAGTCGGGCTCCTCTGGTTGCGGGATTTCATCTGTTTCCACAGATTCCTGATATAGGAGAGAATCTGTGAAATAATTCTCAACTCCCTGAACGGATGCCTTTCGGCAATCAACATTCGCACCTTTCCACTCCCGTCAATGTATTCATGACTTGGTGGAGAGTAGAGGGAACGATAGAATTGTGATGAATCCACGGTCGTCCCAGCAGCAAGTTGTAGGAGGGTGTCAGCATCTATCACGTAGCATGTCACCTCCGACCTTAGGTCCCCAATCTGGCATTTGAGCTTGACCTTTCCATTGGACGGGTACTATTGGCATTGAACCCATAAATAGTAGTCTGGGTGGCGCTCAAACGGTGAGTAGGAATCCCGAGATGTTGCATGACTCGGCGAGGCATAATGCTCAATGCGGACCCGGGATCTACCTGGATGCGGTTCACCTCAGATGATCCAATATACCCTGCGAAGTAAAGGGGTCGATCATGTTTCCCTTTGACTTGCATATCATCTGCCGTGAAGGTGATGCAGGGAACATTTTGGGAGGTATGGAGGCAGTCCTCTACATCTTCCTCCTTTGGTCCGATCGGCACCTGGGTCATGAAAACCTCAGCATTAGCCAAGGCCTCTTGTAGAGCTTCTCTGGTCGACTCGATAGCCTAAGAAGCTCATAAAGAGTAATCCGGGCCGGGATGTTGGCCAGTTGAGTTAGGACATCAAAGCGGTAAGGTGCTGTGGATCCTTCCGCTATGTCTTTCGAAAGAACTCTGGAAAATCGAAGCTCTTTCTGTTTCTCCACTGGTTGCTTTGTGGAGGGCTTGGCTGACTCTGCAGCGGGGTCTTGGAGGAGTTATCGCCATCTCATCATACTTTTCAAATATGACTGCCCTGAACGGGTTTCCGCCACCAGTTGACTGGGTTCCGTGGCTAGAGCTATCGTCTCCTCTTCTGAATCGGTCTGTGAGGGAACATCAGTCTCCGCTTCCCGAGAAGAGGCACATACCACATTACAGGATGAAGCCTTAGCTTTGCCTTTGGACTTCCTGCTGGTCACAGTGGTCCATTGCTGGCCATCCACAAGGTCGGGATGAACCCACATGACTTCTCCCTGAGGTGTGGAAACGGGTACCAGGCCCTCTCTTGCTGTTGGTGAGGGTCTGTGTTGACCATTCTCAGCTCTCCTCTTGGACAGGGACTACTCCAGAGGGTGTTGGAGGTTGCCTTCCAAACTGGAGGAATGACGTCATATTGGCCGCCACCTTCTTCTGCTCTGGACGGAGTTTTAATACCTCCGCGTCAATCAGAGCCTGAAGGATGTCCTTGAAGACATAACAGCTCTTGGTGGGGGTGTCCCAACATCCTGTGATACATGCAGTAGTTGGGATTATCGATTTTACCGACTTCTTCAGGGCGCCTAGCTTCAGGAAGCTTCAGTCGGTGCTCTTGTGAGTAGTTTAAAGAGCGAGTCGACATGTTCATCCTTGAAGGAATACTACTTGTTGGCACGTGGTTGGCTTGAAGAGCCACTTCCCTTGACCGGTTGAGGCTTGACAGGGGATTTGGTCTCTGCTGCCAAGTTATCCTTCCGTTTGGCTTGGAGGGATGTGTCTGGCGAACGCCTCGTTGACCTTTCAGGTCTGGGTTTGTTTCTTCTGCCCTGACCCGAGCGACGATTTCTTCAGCCTGTTCACCTTGTTGGATCAACTGCTTCCAGGTGCGGCTTTCGGTAACTCCTATTTGGGTAAGGAGCGAAGTTTGGAGATTGTGGCGGCATGTTTCCACCAGGGTGACTTGGGTCATACCGCTTGGACATCGGAGTGCTACGTTCCGAAATCTTTCTACGAAAGACTTAACGGACTCTCCCTTTCGCTGCTTGGTGGCTAAAAGGGTAGGCATGTTGACCTCCGAGTCATCTTCAAAGAAGCGCGTTAAGAAGAGCTTCTCCAAGTCGCCCCAATTCTTGATGGAACCCTCTGGGAGCTTCATAAACCATTCAAAGGCAAGCCCTTTTAGGGTGCCGATGAACAAGCGTGCCAGAATGGCATCATTATCTACCACATTCCCTGTTTGGGATTTAAAGTAGTAGATATGTTGGTTCGGTGAACCTTCCCATCAAATGCTTGGAGGGTTGGAGCCTTGAACTTAGGCGAGTATGGAACCAGGTCCCACTCGGCCGGATATGGCCGGACCACTCCTGCTTCTTGGAGGCCTTTCCGATTGGTAAGGGCCTCAAGACGTTGCTCCAACTGATTCATTCTTTTAGAATGAACCTTTCCCTGGTCTCGGTCGTCCTTTTCCTGCGACGAGGATTTAGATGAACCAGAAGTAAGTTGCTCTTCCTCCTCTACGTGTACAGAAGATGAGCTTTCCCCCTCTTTTCATTTGCCTTTAGACTTCTTAGAGGAGGCTTTGTTAGTTGATTTCCTCTTGTCTTCAAGCAACTATGCGAGCATCTGCTTGAGGGAGTCGATAGATTCTTGCTGAGCGCGAATCATCTCGAATTGTTCCTTCTGGACCTGGACTTGCTGCTCCAAGCGCCTGGTGGTCTCCTCAGGAGTGCTAGTCATGTATATAAAGGCCTCTTTCTCTATAAAAGAGTTTGAAGCCTGTGACTCTGCAATAGCGGAATGCGAGTCATTCACCTTAATGTCCCGGATTAGAACATTGTAGTCGATCGGGGGAATCGCCCCGGTCCGGGTGCGAGTGTGTCGGTACACTCCTTCCAGTTCTGTGTCAGACTCATCATCGGAACTGATTGCAGGTTGTTTTCCCCTGCTCCTGCTCGCCATGTTTGCAGTGAGCTCGGGATATTCTGTGTCAGAGAAGACCCTCCTCCTATGGGAACGACTTCTTTTAGCTGATCGGGGAATCAGGGTCAGCTGTCTGATTAGAGACTGCTAGTTTGCACCTGAATCGCAACGGCATTCAGAGAGCATTGTGATAAGCCGTTCGCAGCAACATGACGAAGTGATCCGGTTAGCACTTCTCTTTGGTTAAATAATCTCTCAGATCCGTGGGAGGAGGATCAAAGAGATTAGCCTCGCAATGTCGAGGGCGGGAAGCTTCCATGCCTGTACTGTTGGGACGCAGGGTTCAGCGACGCGGGGCGCATGAACGCAGCTCTAGCGTCGTATCTTCAGGACGCGCGTCGGCGTCTCTGCTGAGAAGAGACGCGACTATCGCATTGCTGATTATTGCGCCGGGGCATAGACGCTTGAAAGATACAGGGCTGCTGGGCCCATGCCTAGAGGCGCGTGCCTCTTGCACTTGGCAAGGTGCGCGAGTTTCGCCTTGGCGTATGGGGAGTGGGGCTTCAGAGGAGCCAACTTGACGAACCTCACGTTTGGGCTGCCAAACGCGGATTTCACGTGCGAATGTGGTACGGTAGAGACGCCAGTTTGAATCTTGCGTCCTGCCTCAGTTGGACGATCAGTTGTTCCAACTTGCAGTTGACGCGCACGCCTCCTCTGTCGGCACTCAGCGTTCCGGTTACGTCGTGGGGATGAGAGAAACTAACGAGGGCCTGGTGCTGAGGAAGAGGATGGATTGGCTGGACACCAGAGAACTTGACCACGCGGGTCTCCTGAGAGACGTTGGCGCGGGTGTCACACATGGCGTGATTGGCCACAACATCCCTCACAGCAGCTGCCTCTGAGAGAGGCTCAGAGCGGATTTCGGGGCAAGTCCCGTAGAGACCCTGCGGTAGGCGCGGGCCTTTGGGCTCTTGGAGCCGGAAGAGAGGAACTCTTCATACTTTGCCTGGTCGAATTCTACGACGAGTGATTCGACCATTTTTCCCTTGTAGAGGACGTCACCTTGCGCCACAACTTGTTCGTCAGTAACGAAAGTAGTCCCCAGCGGAGTCGCCATCTCTTGTTTGGTACGGAGAATGGTTCGCGTAATGTTTCCTTGAATCAGTTGAAAGATTACAATGGACTAATGTTCCGACTACAAGGGAGGGAAGATGTTGAGTCTTGAATCTCCCCTTTGTTTAGTGCTGGGTTCTTCAAGTGGCGATGGAAAGTGAATCTTGTTTTTCGTTAACCGGGGTGAACGTCAGGAACTTCTGGGGATCTTCTCTTCGGTTGGCGGACGGACTAACACAGCTTTGTCGACCAGAATCTCAAAGAGATTATAGGCAAAGATTAACTTATACGCAGCAAGTTAGTTGAAGAGTTGGGCTCTCTCTCTCTCTGTAGAAGCTCTCAAGTCAAGTTCTTCTCCGATCTCTCTAGAAAATCCGACCCCTTCTCCATAGCAACGGGCTATTTATAGAGGTTTCAGGAGCGAACGTGCCTCCTAAAAATACTCCATAATGGGGGTTAACTTTCCCCGTTATGTGGGCCGTGATTGACCCTATAACCAGGACGGTTACAACTGAGACGCGGGTGTCGACCCACGCACCTTGGTGCTGCAGTGCTGGCTGAGACGCGGGTTTCGACCCACGCGCCTTGGTGCTGCTGAGACACGGGTTTCGTCCCACGCGCCTTGGTGCTGTTGAGACGCGGGTTTCGTCCTACGCGCCTTGGTGCTGCTGAGACGCGGGTTTCGTCCCATGCGCCTTGGTGCTGGCTGAGATTAGCCCTGCGTCTGGAGTTTGAGACTCTGCTTTTGATGACTTGTCTTTAATGATTTTTAGACAGCCTACAATGACGCCATTTCTTCAGTTCAAAAATCAGCCTCTAACACCAGCCAGAGTAGTTCCCATCTTGAAAGGGGAACTAAGGATGATCAATACGGACCCGCATCATCAGCAAGAGAAAGGTCTTGTACCTATGTCTACACCTCAGGGAGAAATTATATGGGTTCATCCCGACCTTGTGGAAGGCCAACAGTGGACTACTATTACCAATAGGAATTCCAAAGGCAAAGCAAAAGCTTCGTCTTTGCAATATGGTGTGTGCCTCTTTCTAGGAAGCAGAACTGATGTTCCTTACTAACCGACTCAGAGGAGGAGACGATCATCCTTGCCGCAGGGCCAAGTGCACCACTCATGACCGAAACTCATTCGGGACAGTCGTACTTAAAGAAATACGATGAGTTAGTGGCAAATCCGCCTGGATCTACTTCAAAGCCAACCAAGCCCTCCATGAAGCAACCCGTGGAGAAGCAGAAAGAGCTTCGGTATTCCAAAGCTCTCCCGAAAGACAAAGCAGAAGGAACTTCAATGCCTTATCGCTTTGATGTCTTAGCTCAATTGGCAAACATCCCTGCTAGGATCACCCTTTATGAGCTCCTGAGACTATCAAAGCATGTTGGCCCAAAGGCCCACCACTCTAGTTTTGATGATGATTAACTTATATAGTTATAGTACTAATGATCATGTGTTTAATTAAATCTCAGATATGTGATCAAGATCTTAGTAGGTGCTTAGCTTCAACAAAGGATTAAAGTCAAGTTTTGGAGCTAGCACGTGTTGATTCAAGAGCTTGTGCATCAAGACCACATCAAGTACTCAAGAGGAGTCTAGCTCATTGGATCATGGTTTGGACCAAGTTAAGAAGAAGATTTTCAAATGAAGACCTTCAAGAGAAGACTTGTGTCTAGGTTTGTTTTTAGTAAGATTTTATTTTTAGATAAAATGTAAAGGATAGATTAGTTGGTGGATTGCTCAAGTATCATATACACTCACACACAAGATTTATATGTGTTTTCATAAAAGATTTTTAGTTCTAGAAAAATACCGGTTTGATTTTTGGAATTCAAAGTATACATGTGTTTTTATCAAAACTTCATTTTAGTGCTTATTGTCAAAAACATAGATATTTCATCATATATGTGTAGTGGATCATATCCATACACACTAAGCTTTAAAAGTGTTTAGAATATCTTGTTTTTATATTTGAAGGAGTTTTGAAAAAATTGGTTTTCAATTTGGAAAAATCAATTTGGAAAAATACGGATTTTGTTTTAAGCAAAAACTTCCATAACACAAAAATAGTTCAAAAATGTTTGTAACACATTTTGATTTTTACTCAAACATGTTTGTATACCAAAGTATATTACTGAACTTATTTTTGTAGATTTTTAGAGAATTTATGGGATTTTATTAAAGTCAAAAAGCTAAGTTTTTAATCCCCATAATTGCCTGGACTGGCCTTCTGTCGGTTGACCGGACGGTCGACCGGACAAGAAGTCGGTCGACCGCTCCGGTCGACCGATGTGCACAAACGTGTACAGGTTGGTCGATCGACCGCCCGATCGACCGCTAGAAAGCTTCTGCTCTCTGGAAATGGCCCGGTCGACCGGACGGTCGACCGCTGGCCATTGCCCAGTTGGCAGTCGACCGGCCGGTCGACCGACCTTCCCAACGGTCGAAAAATCGACCGTTGGCGGTCGACCGGGCGGTCGACCGACAGCAGTCTGAACTGCTGATTTGGACCCCAACGGCTAGTTTTGGATGCCTATATATTGGGGTTCCCTTGGACTGTTTTATACAAGATTTAAGTGAGTTTTTGAGCTAGTTTTTCCTACACTTCTAAGTGTTTATCTCCACTTGTTTTAGAGCCAAACCTTTCATACCAAAAGGAGAGTTTATCAAGAGTATTTTTAAAAGAGTTTTTCTTAAATTTTTCACCACAATCATTCCTTACTTTTCTCACATATACTTGAGCTTTCCATTGATAAATCCATCCTATAGGAGAGTTGTTGTGAAAGTTGTTTTAGGTGATCAAAGTGTTTAGATCACCAAGTGTTCATCCTTTGTATTTGAGGAGGCGGACTTGCGGGCTCGCGTTGTTTCGAGTTCTAGTGAGAGCTCGGTGTAGAGGTGCGGCCTCGGCAAGCTTGCGTGCTTGCGTGTGTTTGTTCTTGCAGGAACAAGAGAGGGACTAGAGAGTCCAAAGGAGTTCTAGTGTGAACTCGCTTGTAGGTGTTGGGCACCGAGTAATCCGGTAGGATCGGTTTTATAGTGAAAATCTTTATAGTGTTGAAGGCGGGGACGTAGAGTAAGGGTGCTCGAACTTCGAAACAATTCCTTGTTTGCGATTGCTCTCTCTATCTCTCACTTGTGTTTATATCTTGCATGCTTTTGTTGTTTATATTTATTACTTACTTGATATACTTGTGCTTATATTGTTATATGCTTGGGGATTGTTTGCTCACAGTTGTATTCGACCAAGAGAGCCATAGCGGCACCTCAACTCTTATCTAGAGAAACCTTGAGGAGATAGTCCAGAGCCCTTCACGGGGAATCCGGCTACACTCTTAGGTTATACCTTGTGTGTTGTGCATAATAATTTTTAGTTTGCATAAATAGTTTTTATTTCGCATTAATTCACCATTAGATTAGCTAGTCACCTATTCACCCCCCTCTAGGTGAGTTCAAAGTCAACAAGAGAAGCTCTGCTAGAAGCTCTAACTGATGTTGAGGTCTTCATGGCTCAGATTCCAGCTAGATAATAGGAGGGAAAGTAAGGAAGAATGTCTCCACGCCTCTCAAAATGCGCCCTGCATTACCTTCACACCAGACGACATGCAGGTCAAAGGGAAACATGATAGGCCCCTGTACTTCACAGGGTATATCAAATCGTCTAAAGTAAACCACATTCAGGTAGATTCAGGATCCGCATTGAGCATTATGCCTCGCCGGGTCATGCAGCACTTAGGGATCCCCACCAACCGATTGAGCGTCACTCAAACTACCATTTATGATTTCAACGCCAATAGTACGCGCCCAATGGGGAAGATCAAACTCAAATGTCAGATTGGGAACCTGAGATCTGAAGTGACGTGCTATGTGATTGACGCCGACACTTCATATAATTTGTTGCTGGGATGACCATGAATTCATCGTAACTCCATCGTCCCCTCCACTCTCCATCAAGTTATAAAGTATATTGACGGAGGTGAGAAAGTCCGAACATTGTTTGCCGAAAGGCATCCGTTTAAGGGGGTAGAAAATTATTTCACAGACTCCCTCCTGTACCAGGATTCTCTGGAGATGAACGAGAATCCACAGCCAAAGGAACCAGACTCTGGTAATGAAGCTGACACTGAATCAGAGGCGGAAGAAGAGTGCCTGTGGGAATTAAGTCCACTTGTAACGAGCACTAATAAGCTCGATGTTAATAACACCACCGATGATGTAGGCGAGTGGTATATTAATGAATAGTTGGATTTGGCTTACTTTTCTGTGTTGCTTCTGATTCAGTGCCGTCTGACACTAGTACCGATGTGGAAGATGACCCTGGCCGGCAATAGGTGCTCTGACATTATTGTATGTACCGGTGAGGTCATCCCTCACGGCATATCAAGGTGTCAGTGATACACAAGAATCATTATTCATGGTCCTAGCAAGGCGCAAAGGCCAAAAACTAATTCTTTGCGGAAGAATTAAGTCCGAACTGATACCTCGCGAAGACTCAGAAAGCGAGAACGAATCCCCTCAATTCGCCTATTATGAGCCAAATGTACTCAGAATGATGGAGAACACAGGGTATGATTTAACAAATGGTCCTGGCTTGAATTTTAGCAAAAGAAGAAGACATTACTTCGATCCTTCGTTCCAAAGGGAGAGCCCCTAACTTATCATCAAACTCGCAGGGGGTTGGGGTATGTGTCAACTCCAATCCCGTCAGCATCTGAGTCTGAAGAGTCATTATACCATAATCACTCGTTGGGCACATCATCGTGGGAGTCAAATGTCAGTGTCGACAATATCTTCAAAGAACTTTCAGTAAACCTGGTTTCAACAAGCCACTTAGTAGATGGAGATGAAGAAATAATCCAGTCAGATACAGATTCTTGGATCAAACACCTAAACACTCTCTGGGATATTCACTTCGAACAACACGAACCACCCACAGAGGATAAGTGTTGATACTCAAAAAAGATAACTCTCAGATGGCTTTCCAATCGGTCTGAACGACGTCTAACATGTCGGCATTTATAAAAGACAAGCCACAGACAAGCTGACGACCAGTTTTTGCCCATATCTGAGGGACAAATCAGCGACTTGGACTCTATTGATCCAGTGAAGCAGATAGTAAGCCAAGATTATCTTTGAAGAGACCTAAGCAGGCCTAAGATGCTAAGTTAGCTCAACACGCATCACATGAGTCAAAAGGGACAGCCTCGCCTGAGAGGCTAAGTTTGTCTAGACTCGCCTTGAAGCTCTCACAAAGAGCTCATTTACATCTTTGCCAGAAGCTAATCTAGCTTCGCCTGAAGCTAATTATAGCTTCGTTGGAAGATTTCTTGATAGCTTCTCATGAAGCTCTTCATAGCTCCACATAGAGATAACTTACAGCTTCGCTGGAAGCTTTCTTGATAGCTTCACATGAAGCTCTTCAAAGCTCCACAGAGAGCTAACTTACAGCTTTGCCTGAAACTAATTCTAGCTTCGCTGGAAGCTAATTATAGCTTCTCATGAAGCTCTTCATAGCTCCACAGAGAGCTAACTTACAGCTTCGCCTGAAGCTAATTCTAGCTTCGCCGGAAGCTAATTCTAGCTTCGCTGGAAGCTTTCTTGATAAGCTTCACATGAAGCTCTTCAAAGCTCCACAGAGAGCTAACTTACAGCTTCACCTGAAGCTAATTCTAGCTTCGTCGGAAGCTAATTCTAGCTTCGTCGGAAGCTAATTCTAGCTTACTCAGAAGCTTTCTTGATAGCTTCGCATGAAGTTTTTTTATAGCTCCACAGAGAGCTAACTTACAGCTTCTCCTGAAGCTAACTATAGCTTCGCCGGAAGCTTTGTTGATAGCTTCGCCTGAAGAGGCTCGCTCCGCATGAGAAAAGTAACCGCCCCACTAAGTTAGTGGGGGGAGTTAATGGGTAGTTACACCCATGTCTACTCATTAAAAGGAGACAATTAAGGGAATCATCACTCCCTATTTTCTAGTGGAGGAATTAATGGGTAGTTACACCCATGATCCCTCATTAAGAGGAGCCAATTAAGGGGAATTAATAGGTAGTTACACCCATGATCCCTCACTAAGAGGAGACAATTAAGGAGATCATAACTCCCTATTAAGCCTATAAATAACCCACTAGTAGACCAGGCTCAAGGTCTTGAAGAAATTCAAGTCCAAGAGGCTTTTGAAAAGCATAAGCTTCTTTGGTGGCTTCAAAGTTTAAGCCAACAAGAGATCTACTCTCTCGCTTCAAAGAATTCAGAAAATCAATAAGGATAAATTCAGGGTACTAATACCCTAAGATCTTTCTCCCTCTAAAGGAATCTCCGGAACCAGGCGAGAAAGAATTCCCAAGCAGTAGCATTTGAAGATCAATCGCTCACATCGTCAACAGGACAAAATGGTCGCGCGCTGATCAGACTCCCACTGACACACTTTCCCAAAATCTCAAAGGAGATCTACTTAAATTTTCTTTTTTAAAGAAGTACTTGTAATTTCGCTCCTCGATCTCTTTTTGTAAGTTTTCCCCGATTCAATTTTTCAATGAAAAATAATAAGGTTACCCAGATCAATCTAGGAGATGAGGCTAATCCTAAGCCCATCTTTATAAGCGAAAGCTTATCACCCTCTGAGAAAGAAGATCTAATATCTCTCGTGCGAGAGTATAAAGATGTTTTCGCTTGAAATTACGAGGATATGCCTGGGCTTGATCCTCAGGTGGCTATGCATCACCTCAACATCAATCCGGATGTGAAACCAGTCAAACAACAACAGCGACGGTTTTGTCGAAAATAATGGAAGCAATCCAGTCAGAAGTCAAAAAGTTTATAGACTTCGGTTTCATCAGGGTGGAACAACACTCTGATTGGGTAGCCAATATTGTCCCTGTTACCAAGAAAAATGGGAAATCTGGGTTTGCATTGATTTCTGTAATCTAAACGAGGTCTGTCCTAAAGATGAGCTCTCCCTTCCAATCACAGATGTCATGATCGATAACACGTGCGATTTTGAACGGATGTCCTTCATGGATGGATTCTTAGGATATAATCAAATCAAGATGTACCCTGATGCTGAAAAGCATACATCTTTCAGAACACCATTGAGGGTGTATTGCTATACTGTCATACCCTTCGGATTAAAGAACACGGAGGAAACATACCAGAGAGCTATGAATGTAATTTTTCACGAGCATATACGCAAAACTGTGGAGTGCTACATCGACGACATTGTAGTAAAATGTAGTGCTAAGGGCGATCACATAGTAGATCTGAAGACAGTATTCGAGATCATGCGGGCGCATCAGTTGAAGATGAACCCCACCAAATCCTTCCTAGGGATAGCCAGCGGTAAATTTCTAAGATTTTTGATTACATCCAAAGGAATCCACTTCGATCCAGAGAAAGTCTACGCTGTCCAGGAGATGCAACCTCCAAGGAATCTCAGAGAACTTAGAGGATTGCAAGGGCGATTAGCGTACATCCGGAGGTTTATCTCAAGTCACTCGGGAAAATGTCAACCCTTCACCAAATTAATGAAGAAGGGTGTTTCATTCATTTGGGACGATGCTTGCCAACAAGCTTTCGAGAAAATCAAACGATACCTCACACAACCACCTGTCCTTACAGCTCCGGTGTCAGGGAAACCTTTTTGATATATGTTCGAGTGATGGATCATTCCTTAGGAGCTTTGCAAGCCAAGAACAATGATCAAGGACACGAGCAGACAATCTAATATCTAAGTAGAACTATAATCAGAGCCGAACATCGGTACAACCTGATCGAAAAGGAATATTTGGCATTGGTGTTCATCGTCCAGAAAATGCGATACTACTTGGTGGGCTAAACTATATATGTCATATTAAAAGTCAATCCTTTAAGGTTGCTTATGACAAAGCCATCATCGCTGAATGGTCGACTGACAAAATGGGCCATATTGCTCTCCCAATATGAGATGCAATTCCTATCGCAAAAAGTGTTGAAGGGACAGGCGACGGTAGATTTTCTGGCTGATCATCCAGACCCAAGGGCGACCAAACTGTATGAAGATCTTCCAGATGAGGTCGCTGAAGTTTGCTTGACTCAGGCATCTTTCAAAGAACAAGTCTGGCAACTTTTCTTTGACGGGGCGTCGAGAATGGGCCCGTGAGGAAATATCATAGCAGGAGGGGGTAGTACTTGTCTCACCACAGAACTACGTAATCCCTCATGCATTCTCATTAGCTGAATCATGTTCCAATAATGTAGCGGAATACAATGCTCTCTTGATAGGAATGCAAATCTTCGATGAGATTGGCGTTAAAAATCTTGAAGCATATGGTGACTCTAAGCTCATCATTAACCAAGTTCGCGGGGAGTACGAAGTTAGATATGAAGACTTAGTACCCTATTACAATGTAACTATTTACATGGCCAAGAGGTTTAGAAACTTTTACATCGGCCATATACCTCGCCAGAAAAATGTGCACGAAGATGCACTGGCATCTCTCGCTGCTTCATTGGCTCTTCCTGTCGGAGTAGTAGAAAAAAAATACTCGTCTACAGCCGTGAGCTGTATTGCCCAAGATTAGCTTTTGAAGACCACCAAAAGCCGACAGGAGACCGTCAAGTCAAAGAAGCCCTAGAGACTTCAATAGGTCCAGAACTCCGGGATTGGCGTCGAATGTTAGAGGTGCCTCAGAGCGCATGCTCGCAAAGGAAAATAGTCTATATAAAGGACTGTTAAGAGGCTGAGGCCTATTATAGGCAAGCCTTAAAGCTTCCAATTAATGGCATAAAAATCAAAGCCATCAACCTTAATGCCCGCACGGACATCAAATCCAATGCGGAGCTGACATGTGGATTGCCGCTCTGGGAAACACCGATGACACAAGTCCCCAACAGTCAACGCCGACTTGGCATTAAAAGATCCAACAAGATCTTTAAGACGGATTGAATGATACGCTTTGGAGGCTGCGTCCTGAAGTCCGCGTCCTTTCGCAAGATTTGAAGTCCGTGTTCATGCACAGACTCAAAGGCCGCGTTCATAAGTCTGCGACCTTTTACAAACCTGAGGGTCGCGTCCCTTTCATCTAACTGAAGAAGCCACAACCGCGTCAGTGATCTAGAGCCGCATCCTCTTAATGATACAGAGTCGCGTCTCCTTAGCGAGCTAGGACCGCGTTCCTCAACAATTCAGAGTCGCGTCCTGAAATCTGCATCTTTTCATAAAACTGAAGGCTGCGTCCCCTTTAACAAATTGAAGAACACAAGTTTGCGTTTCTCTCAAACAAATGAGAGTCGCGTCCTCTCAAAGGGTCAGAGTCACGTCTCTCTTGAGGAGCCAGAGCCGCGTCCCCACCAAACAGCTGAGAGTCGCATTTTTTTTTGATGAGCTAGATCCTCGTCTCCATCAACAGTTCAGAGCCGAATCTCCCCTACAAACAAGAGCCGCGTCTCAATGGCAAACCCAGTGCAATCTGAGTTTATCATTTGCACATCTTTCTTGATGAGTCGACCTTCGTTACCATCAACGGTTCAGAGTCGTGTTTCTCTTGTCCGCGTCTCCACTACAAATGAGAGTCGTGTCTGAATTACAAACTCAGTGCAGCCTGAGTTTATCATTCATAACCGTGTCCTAACAAAACGACTAAAGACTGCGTTTTCACAAATAGTCAAGGGTTGTGACTATGAAAGCTGAATTCATTCAGGCAATGAAGAGTCCGTCTAATTCTCAAAGACAAAGAAAGGGTAAAGATGAGACAAGAATTTGATAACTTTTATTATTTGACTCAAAAATGATAAAAGTAGCACAGAACACTCTCTTATTTGACAAATGGAGTGCTACAGAAAAGTGCAAAAAATACAAAAAAAGGAGGAAGAAGGCTAATAATCCTGCTCCACCAAAGAATAGATCCGTTCCCGGTGGCGCTGCATCTCCCGCTGGCGTGCCTCCTCAGCTTCCGCCAAAGCTTATGTAGATCACCTAGAGGGGGTGAATAGGTGATAAGCTAATCTAATGATGAACTAATGCAGAATTAAAAACTATTTATGCAAATTAAAACTATTAAGCTAAACACATCAAGTATAACACAAGAGTTTAGCCGAATTTCCGGTGAAGGGCTCTAGACTATCTCCTCAAGATTCCTCTAGATAAGAGTTGAGGTGCCGCTATGGCTCTCTTGGTTGAATACAAGTGTGAGCAAACAATCCCAAGCATATATCAATTTAAGCATAAGATATATCAAGTATATAAATAGATAAGCAATGTAAGCATGCAAGATATAAACACAAGTGAGAGATAGAGAGAGCAATCACAAACACGGGAGATTTATTTCGAGATTCGAGCACCCTTGCTCTACGTCCCCGCCTTCAACACTATGAAGGATTTCCACTAAAATCGATCCCACCAGATCACTTGGTACCGCAACACCTACAACGAGTTCACACTAGAACTCCTTGGACTCACTAGTCCCTCTCTTGTTCTCGCGAGAACAACACACGCAAGCACACTAGCTTGCTGAGGCCGCACCTCTACACCGAGCTCCCACAAGAACTCGAAACAACACGAACCCACGAGTTCGCCTCCTCAAATACAATGATGAACACTTTGGTGATCTCAACACTTGATCACCTGAAAACACTCTCACAACAACTCTCCTATAGGATGGATATAGCAATAGAAAGCTCAAGTATGTGTGAGAAAATAAGATAGAATGGTGTAGGAAAAACTCAAGAAATCTCTTTTTCAAAACACTCTTTAAAAACTCCCCTTTGTTACGGAAGTATTTACTCCAAAACAAGTGGAGATAAACATTTAGAAAGGTAGGAAAAACTAACTTGAAAACTCACTTAAAATCTTGTAGAAAACAGTCCAAGGAACCCCAATTTATAGGCTCCCAAAATATGGCCGTTGGAGGCCAACTCAGCGGGAAATCCTGCTGTCGGTCGACCGTCCGGTCGATCGGCCAACGATCGAATTTTCGACCGTTGTGCCACTGATCGATCGCCTGGTTGACTGAGGCCTGGATACAGAGAGCAGAGCTCTCTGCTGGTCGATCGCCGGTCAACCGGGGCCAGATCTAGAGAGCAGAGCTCTCTGACGGTCGACCGGCCCTCCAGCCAAATTGGTTGTGCACGTCAGTCGACCGACTTCTGTCCCAGTCGACCGATCCGTTTGATCGGCAGAAGGCATGGTCAAACAATTTTAGGGATTAAAACTTGGTCTTTTTATCTTCAATAAAATCCCATAAATTCTCATAAATTTCACAAAAATAAGTTCATTGATATACTTTGATATACAAACATGTTTGATTAAAAATCAAAATATATTACAAATATTTTGAACTATTTTTTAATATAGGAATTTTGGCTTAGACAAAAATATGTATTTTCAAAAACAATCTCCAAATTGAAAAATAATTTTTCTAAAACTTCTCCAAATACAAAAATAAGATATTTTAAACACTTTTGAAGCTTAGTGTGTATGGATATGATCCACTACACATATAAGATGAAATATCTATGTTTTTGACAATAAGCTCTAAAATAGTTTAGATAAAATACATGTATATTTTGAAGCTTAAAAACCAAGACTATATTATCTATAAAAAATCTTTTATGAAAACACATATAAATCTTGTGTGTGAGCGTATATGAACATGAGCAATCCACCAACTAATCTATCCTTTATATTTTATCTAAAACCAAATCTTAACACTTACAAATAAGATACAAGTCTTCTAGAAAATCTTCTCTTGAAAATCTTCTTCATCACCTTTGACCAATTCAAATATCTTTAACTCTATCAATTTGACCCATGACTCTTGTTGTTTTGGAAATCAAGATTCCTATACTCCTTTTCTAGAACAACCACTTGAAGATACATCACATCTAGAAAAGAGTATAGAAGTCTTGCAGGAGTCCACGCTACAATTTTAAAAATCTTCTACCCAATCAATCAATAGGTTGGAAACACAATTGAGTCAATTGGTTAGCATTTATAGGAATGAGGAAACTCTATCTTATCAATTTGTGACCAATTCAGCTATTCCTAACTCTATTGATCTGACCCAGGACTCTTGTCATTTTAGAAACCAAGATTCAATTTTAACACACCCATTTGAACTTGTCTAAACTTCAAATGTTAAAAATTCCATTGACATTTTAGTAAGTTATCCTTTTCCTGAAATTGAACTTGAGCATGAATATGATCCTGAACTTCAACTTGGTAATTCAATTTCACTTCCTGATTCAATATTGACTGAGGTGTTTTTACCTGAATTCAGGCCTTTTCCTGAGTCAGTATTGGATCCAGTGCCAGTCCATTGTGAAATTGAATCACCAATCTTTTATGATCATCATATTGAACTTGACCAATTTCATACTGTTGAAAGTCCTATTAATAAATTGGCAAGTTCTCATTTCTATGGAATTGAACTCAATGAGCAATGTGACTTCGATTCTCAAATTTGTGATCCAGTTCAAATTTCTAAATCAATATTGACTCCTGTTTTGTTACCCAATTTGAGCAACATTTTAGAGTCAGTTTTGATTCCCATACCTGTCATTCTTGAACTTGAATCACCAATCTTAGAAAGTCACATTCCATCATCGGGAAATGAATGTGGACTTGAGTTTCAACTTCTTGATTTAGATCCGATTCCTGAACCAATTTTGACTCCTGAACCTTCACTTGACTTAAGTCAAATTCCTGAGTCAGTAGTCGTTCCTGTGCTTCCTGAGTCCAAATTAATCATTCATCTTTTCACACTCCATTTTGGGATAAGGGTGTTAATAATAATGACTTCGAAATTATTTTGAAAATTTAGAAATTAGAGAGGGTAAAATTCATAATAAAAATCATAAATATATACATCATTCTCTTGGGTTGTATTTTAGAGGTTTCTGGTGGGTTCCTCCGGACTCCACGCAAATTGGATTGGGCCGCAATTCGTGGACCAATCAGACCGCCACCAGAACCACCACCTTGAGGTGATTTTTCCTTCCCTCTCTATTTATTTCATGCATACATATATCACGATGCATTGAGGACAATGTATGAGATAAGTGTGGGGTAGGGTTTACTAATATAGAGTTTTTAGATTTTCTTTCTTTTACACTTCTTTTAGGATACTTTTAGAAATCTTCCCTTTTGTATAAGATCTTTCCCTCTCTTTAAAAACTTTTTGAAATAAGAGACAAAATTTTGATCTATTTTTAAGAAAATTAAGATGATCTTAGAAATTAAGGAAGCCTTAAAATATGACATCTTAAATCTAGTTGAAATAATAGATCTTATTTAAGATTATAGGTTAAGTAAGATAGATTGGAGAGATAATTTTATCTTGAATTTTTTGCCTTAGATAGTATGCACTTCACACTTGCATAATTTTTGGGATGGAAACAAAGACCTAAAATGCCATAAAGCAAAAAGGAAAAAATTAAAAGAAAAAATATATGGTATAAATAAATAAAAATCACTTATTAAGCTGGATAATTATGCCTCAAGAAGCTTGATTATTCACGCCTAACGGTGGTCAAAAGAACAAATAATCCCCCTTAGTTTTGTGGCCTTGTTTACTCGAGTTCTTAAACCGAGGGAGATTTTCTCATCTGGTGCCCTAAGACCGTCCAGTTTGGGAGTCATCGGTTAAACGCTCACTACCTAGGTAAATTAGAAAGCCTAAGAAAACTAAGGGAAGGAAAAAAAAGAAAAAGAAAAAATATATATAAATATAAATGGCCTGATGGTTAGAGTTGAAATCCCAGAAATTTTCACTATCACAAAGTGCATATTATCTAGGTTTTATGAAGGATAAAATATTCAATCCAATTTTGAATTCTTACCTTAATTGAAGACAAGATCGTGCATATAAACTAAGTTTAAGGGAGAATATTTTTGGTGGACTTATGATCTTAGATCGCTTATATTTTTGCAAAAATATTTCGTAAACTTATCTCTCTTTCAAAATGCGTTTTCAAAATACTAACATTTATCTTCTTTCTTTATGGATTTTGTGGGATCCACTGAAAACCCTCAGGAGACAAAACTCCTCCTCTAGGGTAACCGAGAGGTTTAAAGGCATGTTGCACACACTCAGCGCAATCGCGTCACCTGCGAAAGTGGTATAATAACATGTGTAGTATAGTTTTTCTTTTCTTGTTTTGCTTGGGACAATCAAAAGATAAGTGTGGGGGTGTGATTAGTCTACAATTCTGCATTATTATATCGCATTTATGAATAAAATATCATTTCTAATTGCGTTTTGGTCTACTTTGCAGATAAATCAAGAGTCCAATGGCCAAAGGGTAATAAGAGCTTAATTAAACTCATTTTAGGGTAATTAAATCCATAATTCTTGGAGGCCAAGTAAGGGATCTTCTAGATGATACATCAAACCTAGACCCTTGTGCACGTCAGACGAATATCCGGCCAAAAATACCAAAAATCGAAAATACCAAGAAAGTCCTAGAAGCGACGGGGACACGCTCGCCAAAACCTGGGACTTATGTCCCTGGTATTGCCACAAAAACACGGCAATTACCGCGTTTTCATGGCAATCTGGTAGGGCCACGCGTCGTAGTTTTGGATTTTAGGTTAGGATTTATATCTTTAGTGTAATGTAGTGTAGGTGTTCTTCCTTCTTTTATTTTGTATTTTCATTTCGTTTTTAGATCTTGTAGTAGGGCTGAGAGATTCAGAGAGAGATAGAGAGGGATTGATGTAATAGATGAAGACAATCTATGTAAAGGTGCCTCCTTTCTTCTCCATTGTAATCTTCTCCATCTTCTACATGATGTTTAGCTAATTTCTTCTTCTCATGGCAATCTAACTACTAACCACTAACTATCTAATCACTTACTTGATAATCCTTATGAATCTAATAGCCTCTATAAGGCCTTGCTCTTGCAAGGGCCATAGATGGCTCATGATGATGGATTCTAACATTCTAACATTTCTAACACCTAACCTACTAACTTGCTAACTTACAAATGCTAACTTTATTTCATGCTCACCTCTAACCGGTTTTGATGATTTAATAGTAGCTTGCAACTTGTTATGTGGTATGGATGTGTTGTTTGAATGTAGAAGAACAATCTTATGGGCCATGCTCTGTATCGTTTCTTGAAGCCAAGGATTAGTGATGGCCACGGATCCATGTGAGGCAACTATCACTAAGAGGTTAGCATAGTTAGTGGAGCAATTTGTAGTTAGTAGCCATGAGTTTTATTTTACTTTGTTTTAAAATTTAATTTCCAAACTCTTTTATCATTTTTCTATCATTGTTTTTACCACCTTCATAGTTCATCTTACCTTCACCTTCTTTTCTATTTTGTTTTCCAAACCACTTCTCTTTCATTTTCGCATCGCCTTTCTCCACCTATCACTTCTGGATTCCTTTTCTTTTATTTTCTTTTTCATTCTTTAAACAAATAAGACTTGTTAACAACTGACATGAATAAAGACTGTTAATGCTTCTATCGCCTCCCGTCCCTGTGGATTCGACCCGTTGAGCCAATGCTATAACGGAAGTATCGAGGGAACATTAACACATACAAGCTTTTACATTGATTCATAAAACACACGTTTTCGAGTGCCCGCTCTGCTCGATCACCTACCGATCCAGCTGGAAGTGAGATCAGTTCTGTAGCCACTGTCTCCTCAGCCTCTTTAACTCCACTGGCAGGCTCAGGTTGATAAGATGGCAAGTTATGATACAAGGCATCCAACTCGGTAACGTCCGTTGCGGCTGAACTACTTGCCTCACTCCTGATTCCCTCAGGAAGATCAGCTGATCTCCTTAAAGTTGATGCACCCAACGGTGGAACACCTATGAAAAAACTTTGTTGAAACAAGGCATAACGAATATCATGAGAGAATTGCTTACAAGAGATCAAAGTATCACCAAGAGGCGATACCGCCTCAACTGTCTCAGCAACAGTCTCTCTCCGGACTTTCTCGACGGCAACGCTAATCCGCCGGGCTCCATAGAAAAGATTTTTGCAGATGAAGGAGGGACGTACGGCTCGCCTTCGCTCGTTGAAGCCTCTGTGGTCCATCCTAGAGCTTGAGGCCATTGGACTCTCTTTCGAGGTCCCAGCACCCGAAGGACCAACATCTGCCGCGTTACCTCCGGAATCTTCTGAGACAACGAAGTAGCTAGCCCCGTCACCTTCCTTATAGGGGATTATAATAATCCCCATGTTCTCCTGCAGCCTCGGCTCCCTGTTCTCCTGCAGCCTCGACTCCTGGTTCTCTTGCAGTCTCGGTTCCTGAATCATAGGATAAACAAATGAGCTGTATGAAATATATAAGTAAATGACAGGGATATGAGTGAAACTGGTCTTACCCAGGCCAGGAACAGCTTTATCAGTCGTCTGCTTTTGCGCCGATAGTTTAATAACTAATGAGGGAGGAGGAGGCACTGCAGCTGATTCGCCCTCTGTAATAATGGTGGGAGTGTAGCAATGAGGCTTTTTCACTACCCTCTTCCTAAGGGATCCACTTTGCCGCTTTCGTTTGAAGTGGACATCAGGATCTTCTTCTTCCACCTCTTCCACCACTTCCACCTCCATGTCTTCCATAGGGGTTATGCCTACCACTCTCCAAGAGCATCTGGTGGAATCTTAGCACCTACGTCTCCTTCAAAGTGGGGACTTTTCGCGTCAGAAGCCTCACTATCGGCAGTGGCGACGAACTCCGGAAGGCCGGAACATGGACCCTTTTGCCCTCACCTTCTCGGTGACTTTCTATTTCAGCCGCTAAGAGATCAGCTTCACGCCAAAAGAGTTAACAGAAAATCTGATTGGCGTGGAGTTTGAAGTTCTATACCACTGATAGAACCCCAAAGTCGTTAATAGGTTTGGGGTCCTCAACAGCATGCACAGCCGTGCCTCAGTACAGCCAGCGATGAAGAGCCGCCAGGTACGAGCACCATCAATAAGGCTCCCCATGAATGCCAGGCTGGTGTTCGGATTACCAACATAAAGTTACTCATACCCGAACAGACGAGCAAATCGACTCGGGACATAAGACTCCAAATAGCAAGTATCTCCGCCCTTGTACACCAGATGAGATGGTCGGATGCTAATCAGCCATTCGAAGATCCCCCGGCTCAGCGACGTCTTCCCATCTCTCACATCCTTGAATTTTCGCCATAACCCGCATCGCGAATGTAGGGGAAGCACCAGAAGAGGCTATAGACGTCGTACCGACACAGCAGCTTACGGACCGCGGCCACAAAGTTCGTAACCATGAAGATCCCTCAAATCGGCGGAGAAGCGCCATTCGAACTCCTTCTGGAGGCTCTTCACCAGCTTAAATAATAGCTGGGCAGTGAAGAGTGAACCATGCCATCAAATAGGTGTATGGCAGGCCGATCCTGGGATTTGGTCCGTCACGGGGCAAGATAGTACCCTTCCCCCTTTTCGTCGTTGGTGGTCCGCAGAAAGCCTCCACCAATGCACGAAAGCCCCACTGAATACAACACACCACTGCCGGAAGAAGTCCAAGGGAACAACCGTGAACTAGACGAATGGCCGGCAATAAGACAGTCGAAAGAATGACGTCTCTAGAAGGAGATGGCACCACACATCTCTTCAACCAAACCGATAAAAATCCGGCCAAAAGTGCTTTCCGGGATATCGATCGACGGGCTTGATGATGAAAAATCCTGAGAATATCACCCTTCTCATAGATACCATCATCTTCTTCCTAGACCATATCTCCCTGAGAATGTTCTTGCATCCTCTGGAAAATGTCTTCATCTGTAACCCTGTAGTGAGCCGCTTCAGGACATCTTCCAGGTTGGGGAACAGATAATTCCCCCAGCTCTTCGAAATGCTCGAAGCCCCCTTATGGCTCCCATGCATACTCGAGCAGATGTAAAAATGGCACATCAATTCCCGATAAGTCTCGAACAGGGCAGGCTCTTGCTTCTCTAGAAGTGTCAATTCCGCCTCGCATGGGAAGTATTCTTCATAAGGGAGAGAGCTCATTGGCAGAGCAGAGACTTCCCACATCTCATGCAAAGCCATGCCCAATTCACCTACAGGGGTAAAGAAAGTCCCTGTAGCTGGACAGTATAACTCGAAGATGGCGTAGAAGTTCGCTACACTCATCTGGATGCCATAGCAGGTTGCCCGGACGCCTCGTAGAGTCCCAGCCTCTTTAAATCCTCTTCAAAATAGGCTAAGACGTATAAAGTCAAGTCCTTCCACCAGGCCTTGGGGGGATGAATCCAGTCTGAGGTCCTGAAATCAGTTGCAGGATAGTTGTCGTGGACTTTAAAGAATTAATTTCTAAAAGTCTGAACCATAGCAGGATTTTCCCCCACCGGGATGTCTTGGAGAACGTTTCCAAGGTGGAGACCCAATACACAGTGAAGAGGACTTGCTCTTGTATAACGGGAGACATGGCTATCAATTTACCCACATGAACGGTGTCAGTGATCCGCGTCACTTGCCACTTCATCTTCCGAGGCCTCGTCACATATTGGAAGAAAGACAGGGGAAATGACGCTTGCTAGACGGGAGGTAATACTTCTCGCCATCCAGATTGAAGATCCACTGCCCTTCCCCGGCTAGCAGCTGATGATCGGTGTCTGGCGCTGCATACCCAAACATAAAGCCAGGCTTCCTATAAATTTTCGGCACAATCCTCGAGGGGAACAGTAGTTAAGATGCTCCTCATAGTACGCTGATCTCCGGCGTGGATCAGGGCATCCCGGCCGGGAGCACTCCGCTCGCTGAATAATGAGGCTTGCCCCTGAAATTGCAGGCTGATTGGTCGCTAATGTTGCATATTTAATATCATATGTCCATACTTATTTTAGAATAAAAGCCTGCATTGTCCTAATTAAATGCTAAATTTATTTGCAGGCCCAATCCTCAAGGAGATGAAGAGAAATGAGCCCAAAAGCCCACCAGAATTCTGAATTAAATCAGAATTAATTCGAGCTCACCAAATCAGGGCAAAATCAAGAGGTTGAAACCGGTTGAGAAGAATCCTCTCAGAATCGATCGGTTAAAGCCAAGAATCAAAGGCTATTTCGTCAGAATCCTGAACTCAAACGAAGAAATCAACTAAGGATAAATGCAGAAGAAACTCCCAGAGAGACCCACCAACAGGGTGTGGCCATCTGGCCACACCCTGGCCGCGGAAACGCGGCCCAAGCCGCGTTTTCACGGCAAAGTTGGGGAGTTAGGGGGAGCATTTGCTCCCCGATCTCCCCGGGATCCTGGTTGTTAGGGTTATGCCTATAAAAGGGCAGTCTTTGTGCTGAAAATGGGACGACCATGCAGAGTTAGGATTTAGACTAGTTTTTCATTTCTTAGTTTAGGTTTTTGTTTTTCTTTTTCATGTAATTGTAGTTTTCATTTATGTAATTCAGAGGAGATCGACTTTCATCGAAGAACAAGAATGAAGCTTGAGCTAAAAGTGACAATGGTGTAAGGTTTATTTCTTTTCTTTGATCGTTATGAAATTGAATCGATGTTCTTTCTTTGTATGTACTTCTTTTTAGTTTTCTTCATCTTCTTCTTCTCTACTTCACTTTTCTTTTTGGTACAATTGTCTTCCAAGTGAGTCTAAAGCATCGAAAGAGCCTTGCCTTTGCGAGTGCCACCGATAGCTCATGACGATGGAATTGTGAGTCTCTTTGTATCATTTCATGCTTCAGTATCTTGATGATGTAATGTGGAAGAGACCAAAAATTGACTCTTATGAGCTATGCGCTGATTGCCTCCAATTCAAGGTAATATCGTCGCAAAGACTCAAGGTAAGCTTTTGGTGGAAAGAAGGTGAGTAATCATTTGTATTTCTTTTCTTTTATTTCTGTAAATTAAATCACAAACACCATATCTTCCAAATCACTTCTTTTCACTTCCTTGTAAATAATCATTTGTACATAGTCGCTTTCGCCGTTTTCTGATTTTCTCCACTTTCTATTCTACCACTTTCTTTTTAACTTTAACCTTTAACATAACTCTTTTTCTTATTTTCTTAACTTAAAAACAGAAAAGAACTCTCGTTTTGTTTTCATAAGATTTCAATAAAAGAACGTAAACGCTTCTATCGCAAAACCCTCCTTGTGGATCACGACCCGCATAGCCACTTGCTATCGCGGAAGAATTGAGCACTTGCACATCCTAATCTTAAGTTCTGTAATTCCGTATTTTGTGTGCAGGTCTAGCCTCAATCAAATTTTGGCGCCGTTGCCGGGGAGGGTAACGTTGTTTTTATTGAAATCTGATTTTTCTTGAAAATTTTTTAGAACTAAAACGAACTTTCTTCTCTGTTGCAGGTTAAAGGGCAAGCAAAGCAGGAAATTAAAGTTGCAGTAACATATAAGTGGCCTTGGGCCTCTTCTCTAGAAAGCAGAGACCAAGTGCCCTCTGCTTTGCCGCGGATCCGCGGCCAACGCTGCGAAAACGTGGCAAAAAGGAGTGGACTACTAACGTTCTTTTTGCAGGGCTGCTTGCTTTGCAAATTGTAGTTTTCTGCAACTTTACTTTTTCTTATATGCCATCACATAAGCCTGCTAATAATCAACAGTAAAACATTTGTTGAAAAGATAAAAAATTGATTAGACGTTTGCATTTTAGGCACGTGTCTTTTCAATTCATTTATTTTTACTGTTGAAGAGTGCTGGAGCAAGGTACGTATGCATTGCATTTAGCATAGGACTCACTTCTTGGTTGATTTATATCACTTTGAGTGAATCTTATTTATCTTGTACACTTGCACAAATTGATTTTAAGGGCACCAACCCATAACAAGATAAGGTGGGGATTTAATCACCTTCCTTAGCCCAAAAATCAGATTCCAAGCACTCACTAACCCAAGCCTAACTTAAAATGAGTAGACGTTGGTCCTAGGGACATCTCGGACTCAATTAGGAGATTATCCTAAGGGGGAAAGATGTTGGAATTTGACTCTTGTCAAATCAGTGTCTAGGAAAGGGATTAAGGGCCGAAAGCCCGAAGGTTGGTGGTTATTTAATTAAGGAACGTCTTTGACGGAAAACCTCCCACCAACCTTGCCCTGACCTGGCTGATTAGCTTGTGGTCAAAGTCTGCATTGGACCTCCCGTGGACAGTCTAACCAGTTAGGAGTCGTCTAGGTCATAGATCTACCCTAACTTAGGTTAGAATTTTTTCTTTTTCTTTGTTTGTTTTTCTTTCTTTTTGTTTGTATTCCATTGTGTGATATGGCCTATGATAACAATTTTTTCAACTTCAATAATAATCCATATTACACATCAAACTCTTTTTCGGATATTACCAACCCGACATATCATGACTTTAACCAACCTAGTGTGCCGGATTGGTCTTATCCGAATCAATATAACCCATGTCCCCCATCGTATGACTATAATTTCCATAACGATTTCAACTCTTCACACAGTCAGTGGGGATTCACCTACCCCGAGCATAATTTTCAACCAACTTGTCCCCCTTATCCACCTAGTCCACAATATCCCCAAGAGTCATACTCAGTTCCACCAGTCCAAAATAGAAAACCATCAATTTGAAAAGGAGTATGCGTGAGTCCAAACAACAATCACAAAATCTGATGGACTCACAATTTCACTACCACTTCCAAGACAACACTTCATCTTTTCATCAAAATAATGAATCCATCAATTATGAAAAGATGCTTGAAGCCATAACTCATGCTCAAAATGCTAGAAATCGTGACATAGATATGATGGTCGAATCTCTACGTTCTCACCGTTTGACCAGTTCTGATGTCACTAGCCATTCTGTTAGAGCTGAAGAGTCATGTAGTTTTGGAAATCAAGATTCCATTTCAGAACAACCATTTGAACTTGCCCAAACTCCAAATGAAATTGATAGTTTGGCAAGTTATCCCTTGCCTGAAATAGAACTTGAAAATGTATATGATCATGAACTAGAACTTAGTGATTCAATTTTACTTCCTGATTCAATAATGACTCCGGTATCTACACCTGATTTCAATCTTTTTCCCGAGTCAACATTGGATCCTGTGCCAATTCATCATGAAATTGAATCACCCATCTTTGATGATCATATTGAACTTGACCAATTTTATAATCTTGAAAATCCCATTGATAAATTGGCAAGTTCTCAATTTTTTGATATTGAACTCAATGAGATATGTGACCTAGATTCCCAAATCTGTGATCCAGTTCAACTTTCTGAATCAATATTGACTCCTGTTTTATTACCAAACTTGAGTAATATTTTCGAGTCAGTTTTGATTCCCCCACCTATCATTCATGAACTTGAATCACCAACATTAAGTCACATTCCATTGTTGGAAAATAATTGTGGACTTGAGTTTCAATTTCTGGCTTGGACCCAATTCCTGAACTTATTTCGACTCCTGAATCTTTACTTGACTTAAGTCACCTTCCTGAGTCGGTATTAGTTCCTGTCCTTCCTGAGTCCAAGTCAACCGTTTTATCATTTCATACCCTATTCTGGGACGAGGTGGTTGACAAATTTGACTCCGAAATTAGTTATGGAATTTGGAAATTAGATGGGGTCAAATATTTAATAAAAATCCTTTATGGATTCATAATTTTAATGGGTTATATTAGTGAAACTTCTGGTGGGTTCCTCCGAATCCCACGAAAAGTCGATTGGGCCGCGTTTCGTGGACCAATCAGACCACCACCGGAACCACCACCTTAAGGTAACACTTTCCTTCCCTCTCTTCTTTTTCATGCATCTATGCATTAATTCATTCATTGAGGACAATGCATGAGATAGGTGTGGGGGAGGGTCTAACATAACTTAGGTTTTCTTTTTTATTAAAAACTTTTTGAAAATAGAAATAATATTTTGACATATTTTTGTAAGAAATTAAGTTAATTTTAAGGAATAGGAAAATCTAAATTCGGATTTCTTATACTTGGTCAAAATATGATTATTGTTTGATTTTTAGGGTTAGGAAGAAAATTTGTCAAAGTAATTTAGTCTTGATCTTTACCTTGATGAAATATGCACACTTCATACACTTACACACTTAGGGTTCAAAAACAAAGATTCTTATGCCTTATAAAAATATATATATATAAAAAAAAAATAAACAAATCTAATTATTGATTAGCTAGGTGCTTTGGCCTAAGCAAGCCTTAGTATTTATGCGAAAGATAATTAGATAAGTTTGAAAAAAAAAAAAAAAGATCAACAAATCTAATTATTGATTAGCTAGGTGCTTTGGCCTAAGCAAGCCTTAGTATTTATGCGAAAGATGATTAGATAAGTTTAAGAAAAAAATATATAAAATCCTCTGATTAAGCTGGGTATTTGTGCCTAATAAAGCATAAGTATTCACGCCTAAAAGTGGTTCATATAATAAAATCCTTAGTTTTGTGGCCTTGTTTGCTCGAGTCCTTGAGTCCTTGGGGTGTCTTCTCACCCGGTGCCCTAAGACCGTTTGGTTTGGGAGTCATCGATTAAAGGCTCGTTACATGGGCAGATTAGAAAGCCTAATAAAACTAAGGAATAATACCACAGAAAAATATATATATATATATAAATAAATAAGGCATAAGAGTTAGAGTTAATGAACCCTTAGTCAAAATTTTCACGATCACAAGGTGCATATGACTTAGGGTAAAGTAATAGACTAGATGAGAAGTACAATTTAACTCCTTACCTTGATTGATAACAAATTTTTGAATAGAGACTAAGTTTAGGAATGAAAAATTCAGTCTTCCTATAACTTATAGATTGCTTAGATCTTACAATTATATTTCAAATATTTTTCTCTTTCAAAATGCCTTTCGAAAATACTAACTCTTTATTTCTCTTTCTTTATGGATTTTGTGGGTGCAATCCGCTGAAAACCCTCACGAGACAAAACTCGTCCTCTAGGGGAAACCTAGAGGTTTAACGGCTTGTTGCACATGCTCAGTGCAATCGCGTGACCTGCGAAAGTGGTCTAATAATCCTTAGTATAGTTTAGCTGTTTGCTCGAGGACGAGCAAAAGATAGGTATGGGGGTGTGATTGATCGCTAATGTTGCATATTTAATATCATATGTCCATACTTATTTTAGAATAAAAGCCTGCATTGTCCTAATTAAATGCTAAATTTATTTGCAGGCCCAATCCTCAAGGAGATGAAGAGAAATGAGCCCAAAAGCCCACCAGAATTCTGAATTAAATCAGAATTCATTCGAGCTCACCAAATCAGGGCAAAATCAAGAGGTTGAAACCGGTTGAGAAGAATCCTCTCAGAATCGATCGGTTAAAGCCAAGAATCAAAGGCCATTTCGTCAGAATCCTGAACTCAAACGAAGAAATCAACTAAGGATAAATGCAGAAGAAACTCCCAGAGAGACCCACCAACAGGGTGTGGCCATCTGGCCACACCCTGGCCGCGGAAACGCGGCCCAACCCGCGTTTCCATGGCAAAGTTGGGGAGTTAGGGGGAGCGTTTGCTCCCCCGATCTCCCCGGGATCCTGGTTGTTAGGGTTATGCCTATAAAAGGGCAGTCTTTGTGCTGAAAATGGGACGACCATGCAGAGTTAGGATTTAGACTAGTTTTTCATTTCTTAGTTTAGGTTTTTGTTTTTCTTTTTCATGTAATTGTAGTTTTCATTTATGTAATTCAGAGGAGATCGACTTTCATCGAAGAACAAGAATGAAGCTTGAGCTAAAAGTGACAATGGTGTAAGGTTTATTTCTTTTCTTTGATCGTTATGAAATCGAATCGATGTTCTTTCTTTGTATGTACTTCTTTTTAGTTTTCTTCGTCTTCTTCTTCTCTACTTCACTTTTCTTTTGGTACAACTGTCTTCCAAGTGAGTCTAAAGCATCGAAAGAGCCTTGCCTTTGCGAGTGCCACCGATAGCTCATGACGATGGAATTGTGAGTCTCTCTGTATCATTTCATGCTTGAGTATCTTGATGATGTAATGTGGAAGAGACCAAAAATCGACTCTTATGGGCTATGCGCTGATTGCCTCCAATTCAAGGTAATATCGTCGCAAAGACTCAAGGTAAGCTTTTGGTGGAAAGAAGGTGAGTAATCATTTGTATTTCTTTTCTTTTATTTCTGTAAATTAAATCACAAACACCATATCTTCCAAATCACTTCTTTTCACTTCCTTGTAAATAATCATTTGTACATAGTCGCTTTCGCCGTTTTCTGATTTTCTCCACTTTCTATTCTACCACTTTCTTCTTAACTTTAACCTTTAACATAACTCTTTTTTCTTATTTTCTTAACTTAAAACAGAGAAGAACTCTCGTTTTGTTTTCATAAGATTTCAATAAAGAACGTAAACGCTTCTATCGCAAAACCCTCCTTGTGGATCACGACCCGCATAGCCACTTGCTATCGCGGAAGAATTGAGCACTTGCACATCCTAATCTTAAGTTCTGTAATTCTGTATTTTGTGTGCAGGTCTAGCCTCAATCACAGGCTAACATTACCATCCAGCCCCTGCCTATTCCAAAGAGACTGTTCAAAGGACCCAGAGTATAGTGCACTGTAAAGTAAGAAGAAACTATATTAGTCCATTAGCTAAAGAAGAGGAAAGCTAAAACAAAAAGAAAATTGTTAAGGCAAGTGAAGTTAACTTAACAGTAGCTTCGCCCTGAGGCTCAGCTCCACATCCTGCACGAAGGCAGAGTACAGAAAATTTCTAAGTGTTAGCTCCGCTCCAGGAGCTTAGCTTCGCGTTCTGTCGCTGAATAGAATGCGGAAAAACCCCAAGGGCTAACTTCGCTGAAAAGGCACTTATGCCTAAAACTGTTCAAAGAACTTTAAAGTCCTCTTCCCAGTTACGCCTCTAGAGCTAGCTTCATATCCTGTCATTTGACAGAATGTGAACCGCTCTAAGGGCTAGCTTCGCATAGATGCTGAGAGAAGAAACCATGGTTTATAAATTTCAAGTTGAGAAATTAAGGGGAATTAAATCCCCTAAAAATTCGGCAAAGATAAATTAAGGGAGAGCGACTCCCTGAGATCACTGGATCACGGTGAATCACTCTGGATTCACCATAAAATAGGCAATAAATGGCTTCAAAAAGAGATGAAAATATCTGGATAAGAGAGAAAAATCTCTACCCGCAATAGGGCGTTCGATAACTGGAGAAGGAGAGGGCGCCTCCGTAGCAGAGGTCGCTGCCTCTTTGCCTGCTCGTCGTTTGGGAGCCATGAAGAACTGTGAAGTTCTGAAAATCTGATTGAGGAAGAAGAAGAAAGAGAGAGGGAGTTTCGCTCTCTGAAAATTTGGTTTTAAGAGAAGGTAATCTTCTCTTTCATCCCATCGGGCTTTTTATAAACATAAAAATGTCTAACTTCGCCTCCTCAAAAGGAGCTCAGGCGGTCGTTTCAAATTAATTTGAAACGGCGTCTAAGCGCCTTCCCCGAGAAGTCTTGCTTCAGTCCCGCCAAGGGCTAATTCCGCTGCGAGTGCAGCATTGACTTCGCGGAACGCTTGAGTAACTTAGTCGAAAATTGGACTTTAATTTCGCTGAAAGTTCATCTTCAGCTTCGCGGGAAACTTTGCGCTAAGCTCTGCTGAGAGCTCGTTTCTAACTTAGCTAGAGATCCATCCTCAATTTCGCTAGAAGATAGCTCCGCTAAGAGCTTTTTACCTAAACCAGTCCATTCCAGTTGCTTTCGAAATTCAAAGTGAAAAGAAGGGAGGTAAAGTAGACAAGCAAAAAGTAAAATTTTTATTGATTCAAAAGAGAAGATACATTGGTACATTAAGATTGTCTTTCATACAATAGAATCATTGCTCCAAAGGTAAACAAGTTGCCTTATTAACTTTCAGGGTGATAACCATCCCAACTGGGCAAGAAAGGTCTTTCTCCCGCACAAGGCCGTAATCCTTCACTTAATGACAGATTTTGCCATCAAGGAGCTGGATCTTCTATAATCAAATTGACAAGGGATTGGTTATCACCAGAAAGCTAGATCTTTCTCAAATAAAATTGGCAAAGGAAGGATCCGAGACCTTACTAGTGACGTCCGCCTTCCCGAAGTGGATCATCTCGGATAAGCGACTACCAGCCCTTCCCAAAGTTGATTATCTCGGATAAGCGACTGCCAGCCTCTTCTTGGAACGCACATCAGCTGCTCCAATGTGTTCGTCCTGCTTATGATCAAAGCTTCAACTTGAAAATCAAGGGGCAAGTCTTTGTTCTCCTTCATCATGACAAAAAGTGGGGAGCACGGTATACTGCAATGCAAATAGGAAACAAATTAGCATCAAATAAATAAAAAAAGGGTGGGACGAAATGATAAGTCAAAGTTTTATTCTTTGGGCGAAGCTATCCAGATCCGGCCCAGTTGTGCCTTCAAGATGGATTTCAGTTAAGCAGAGGAAAGCCTCGCTTGCACAGTAATGTTAGACTAGTTTAGCATAAGCCAAGTTTTAGCCCCGCCCAAGGCAGATAAGCCGGAGAAGCCTCAAAAAGGACCAAGTCTTAGCCTCGCCTATATGGCTAGGCCAGACTGGCCCGGAAGGGCGCTGTCTTGACCCCACCTATATGGCAAGACTGGCTCAACCTTGAAGAGGCCAAGTCCCAAACATCGCCTATATTGCAGATTTAACAGGAACTTCGCATGGAAAGATACTTTGCCTGATCAGAAAAAAGAATGCTAGCTTCGCCGAAAATAGGGCTGAAACCCTTCTCTGAAAGTCAGCCAAATACAGAGACCAAGGGAATTCAATCCCTGAGATAACTGATAAAGTTAAGAAAATTAAAGGAGATAAACTCCCTAAAGTCACTGGATGGCCGAGGCTCATCAGATCTTGGTCGGACAATAACCAGAGTGAGAGTCCCCACTACTACAGCGACCTCAGTCTCCTTACTTAAGCAATAGAGAGGGTCATAAAACAACCTCCTAGAAAGAGAGGAGTATTTTTCTCTGAGATGGACTATAAGAGTCCTATTTATAGGCCTCGTGGCCTGACCACGCCACTACCACTTCAAGCTTGGGAGCGCGGGCGAAGTTAAAGTATTCAAATGCTTGACCTTGAGAAAGGGAATAATCTCCCTCGGGAATGCACATGAAGTTATTTTGAACTTCGGAGAAGGGAATAATCTCCCTCGTAATTGCAAGGGAAGTTATTCAAACCTTAAAAAAGGGAGCCATTCCTCTCGTAACTCGCAAGAGCTATTAGCCTCGGGAGCGGAACATCGCTCCATCACAACGAGCGCGAGGTTAATGCTCGTAGTCCAACCTGGTTTGAAGCGAAGCTACTTCAAGAAGTCCAAAGGCGAAGCTACCTATAAGCGCAAAGCTACCCAGAAGCGCGAAGCTACACGGGAGCGGATCGTCAATTCCTCGGCGAACCTATTTCAGCCCGAAAGTGGAGCTAAAGGCGAAATTGAACTCAACCACCAAGGCGACATTCATATTCACATATTGTCAATCAAAATAGTTCAAAGTATTTCAAAATCTGAACCATTTCATTGCAGATTCACGAAAACTTTGAAGGGGGTCTTGTTGACACTCGTAAAAGACAAGACTCTTGCATTCATCTTCAACCGGTCTGAACAACGTCTAACTTATCGACATCTACAAAAGATAAGTCGAAGACAAGCTGATGACCAGAGATGAGGCAGCGACATGGACATTACTAATGCAGTAAAGAAGATAGTAAGCCAAAGTTGCCTTTGAAAAGACCCAAGCAGTCCTAAGATGCTAAACTAGCTCAATACTTAGCCTGGGCATAACCCCAAGGTAAGTTTCGTAGCTCCGCATGAAACTAAAAGCTTCGCTGGTAGCCTCGCTTTGAAGCAAAACTATCAGCTTCGCATGAAGCTTCCAAGAACTTCGCGCCAGAGGCTCTATCCCTAGTTAAGTCATAGCTCCGCTAAGAGCTGAGTTTTAGCTTCGCACGAGGCTCTGAAAGTAACTTCGCCTGAAGCTATGAGCTAAGTCTTAGCTTCGCGTGATCTAACTCCGCAGTAAGCTTTGCCAGGTCATCAAATTGACCGTTTCAAAATACCACGAGAAATTAATGGGTGAACCCCATTAATTTAGTGGGATTAACGCCACTTTAAGTGGGCGGTTAAACCAACCCACTTTGTCCCACATTAAGTGAAGACGATTGAGCCATAACGGCAAGAGAACGTTCGAACGTACCCTCTAACTTCGCCAGAAGCTTACAAAAATCTTCGCGGCAAGGCCATTTGTTAGCCTCGCGCGAAGCTAATGACTAATTCAGCTTTGCTGAATTCAAGGGGGCGGTGATCGGGGGAAAACCGCGCACAAAAAGTGTATGTTTTAAAATTGATATTTAAAGTGTGTGTGCTTTGCTTCCTTGATACTTCCGTTATAGATAGAGGCTAAAACGAGTCGAATCCATAAGGACGGGAGGCGATAGAAGCTTTATCGGTTGATTCGCATGTGTGTTAAAAGTTCTTCAACATTTTAAGGAATGAAAAGAAAAGAAAACAAAGAATGAAAAATGAAGTACGGTGAAAACAAAGAAGTGAGAAACATAGAAGAATGATTTTTGTAGTTTTTGGAATATTTCGAAAATAAGTGAAAAAGAAAGAAAACTCATGGCTACTAACTACTAATGGCTCTACCAACATGCTAACCTTTTAGTGAAAGTTACCTCACATGTATCATTGGCCATCACTAGTCCTTGGTTCAAGAGCATTACAAAGTATGGCTCATATGTTAACTTTCACATCCAAATTCAACCAACAAGTGCAAGCTATACTTAAATCGTCAAAACCAATAAGAACAAGCATGAAATAAAGTAATGTTAGCTTGTTAGAGATTTAAATGTTAGAGTGTTAGATCCATCATCATGAGCCATCAATGGCTCTTGCAAGAGCAAGGCCAAGTAGAGGCTATTAGATTCATGTGAATTATCAAATAAGAAGTTAGACTAGTTAGTGGTTAGTAATTAGTTGCCATGAGAGAAAAAGTAACTACACATGTAAAAGGGATTAGAGAGAAGAAAATAAAGATAAGTTAAGAGAGCACCTTTCATAGATTGTTAGCTTCTATTACAAGCACTCTTGCTTCCAACATGTATCACTCTCTCTCCCTATTATAAGATCTACAAGAAATGAAAAATACAAAAGAGGAAGAAGAACTAACCTAAACTAAACTATCTTAAACTACAACATAGAAGAAACTACACTAAACTCTGCATATCTCCAACTGAAGAACCCCAGGGGGTATTCATAGGCACCAGGGGAAAGGGAGGCCAGGGGGCAAACCCTGGCCCAAAGTACAGGCGCGGCCGCGCCCGTACTGTCACGAAAACGCGGCAAAAGCCACATTTCTGTAGCTCTTCTAGAGCCGCGCGCTGTCCCGTCTGCCCCCTGTCGCTGGCAGCGCCCGGTTTCTGGTGTTGGGTCCCTGATTTTAACGAATCAGCTCTCCTAAGTCAATGTTTATTTATGTAGGCTTTTAATCACCAATTAAATGGTGATTTAGGGTTTTCTTCTTCATTTCATGCCATGGACCTAGAAACATGCAAGAGAGGTATTATTAGCAGAATTTAATATTAAATAAATGTGAAGATGTGGTATGAAATATGCAGTTTTAGAGACTAATTACACCCCACACTTATCTTTTGCTCGTCCCGAGCAAAACAAAAAACTAAAAGAATTACTACACCACTTTCGCAGGTGACACGATTGCACTAAGCATGTGCAACAAGCCGTTAAACATCTAGGTTTTCCCTAGAGGAGGAGTTTTGTCTCCTGAGGGTTTCCAGCGGATTACACACACAAAATCCATAAAGAAAGAAATCAAATGTTAGTATTTTGAAAATGCATTTTTGAAATAGAGAAAAGTATTGAAGTATTTTTGCGAAATTATAAGTGATCCAAGTCATAGGTTAACTAGAAATTAATCTTCCTTAAACTAAGTCGAAATGCAAAATCTTATTATAAATTAAATGTAAGAATTTAAATTGAATTGATTCTTTGATCTTTCATATTAGAAAAATATGCACTTTGTGAACTGTGAAGGTTTTGGGATATTGACTTAAACTTTCATGTCATTTATTTATATTATTATATATATATATATTCTTTTTCTTTTTCTTCTCTTAGTTTTCTTAGGTTTTCTTATTTACCCAGGTAGTGAAATTTAGTCAGTGACTCCCAAACCAGATGATCTTAGGGCACCAGATGAGAAAACATCCCTCGGACTTAAGGACTCGAGTAAACAAGGCCACAAAACTAAAGGAGATTATTTTAATTTTGTCCACCGTTTTAGGTATGAATAATCATGCTTCCTGAGGCATAATTACTCAACTTTAATAAGTAATTTTTATTATTATAATATTTTTTATATTTTTTATTGCATTTTCAGTCTTTATTTCAATCCCAAAAATTATGTGAGTGTGGAGTGCATAAATCTAAGGGAAAAAATTCAAGATCAATTTATCTTTTCAATCTTACTTTCTTATCCTAAAATTTAAACAAGATCTATTATTTTGACTCGGTTTAAAATTTTATAATTTTAAGTCTTCCTAATTCCTAAGATAATCTTAATTTTCTTAAAAATAAATCAAAACTATTTATCTTGTTTCAAAAAGTTTTGTAAAAAGAAAACAAAAGGGTTTTTATATAAAAGATTTTTTTATTTTTTAAATTAAAAAGAAGTGTAAAAGAAAGAAAATGAAAAACTAACTATGTTAGTAAACCTTCCCCCACACTTATCTCATGCATTGTCCTCAATACATCGTGAATGTGTATATACATGAACAAATGGGAAGAGAAGAAAAATTACCTCATGGTGGTGGCTCTTGTGGTGGTCTAATTGGGTCAAGTGTTGCTACCTAACCAAGATAATGTGGATCTTGAAGGAACCCACCAGTGACCTCTCTAATATGACCCAGTAAAATATTGGAGAACTATAGGATCTTATTAAAAAAAATTACCTCCATCTAATTTTCAATTTTCAAATTACTGAGTTATTTTCTTCAACATCCTTGTCCAACAATGAAGTGTGATTTTGGAAGATGATTGATTTGAACTCAAATGGATCAGGAGTAAAAACTGACACCGACTCGGGAATTTGACTCAGATCAAGTCGAGAGTCAACAATGAGAATCGAAATTGGTTCAAAAATGGGGTCCAAACCAAAGAATTGATATTCACACACTTTCCCCAGTAATTAAGTATGATCATAAGAGATTGGTGATTCAATTTCACGGTGTACGGGTACAGGATTCAATGTTGACTCCGGAATAGAGAAAAAATCTGGTAAAGATACCGGGTTTACCGGAGTCATTATTGAATCAAAAAGTGAAATGGAATCACTCACATGAGGTTCAGGATCACATTCAGGTTCAATTTCAGTTTTAGAAAAAGGATAACTTGTCGAAATGTCAAGAGGTTGATGTTAGTCAAGTTCAGGTTGGTATGATGAAATTGAAATTGGATTTTCAAAATAACATGTAGATATGTTTCGAGGTTCGAGCTACTGCTCTACGTCCCTTCCTTCACACAGAAGGATTTTCACTATGCCCACACAGGACCTTCCACAAAGGGACCTCCACTAAGGAACTACAAATTACAACCTTGGAGTACACAACTCCAACTCTCACACCTCTACACAAGAAGGAGCACAAAGCTAAGAAAAGATACAACTTAGTGATCGAACGAGCACAAACACTCTTGGTGATATCAAAGAATTACAAATAATTTTTCTTACAAAACAAAGATCCTAAAGATAGATTTAGAATTGGATAGCTCAATTATGTGAGAAATCAAAGTGTTTGAAAAACTAACAAAGAAAATACTCGGGAAAAACTTCTTGATAGATATAAAAATTAAAGAATAAAATAGAATTCTCAAAGACTTGATTTCTTTGATTTTTCTAAAACATTAAAAACAAATAAAGATAGAGAATTTTGACACAAAAACTCTTTTGAAAACTTTGTTGAAAATTTAGAGGAAGTGGAGAATTTTTGCTCTAAAAAATCTTGTCTAAAACTGGCCTCAAAAATCCCAATTTATAGGGGATCCAGAATATAGCCATTAGAGTCCAGAACAGGTCAAAAATGACTTGTCGGTCGGCCGCCCGGTCGACTGACTAACAGTTAAATTTCTGACCGTTGGGGCTGTTCGTCAACGGGCCGATCGACCGCCCAAAGGCACCTCACTGTCGGTCGACCGCCTCATCGACCGTGGCCAGAACCAGAGAGCACCCTCTCTGGTCAGTCGACCGTTCGGTCGGCCGGGACCAGATCCAGAGAGCATGCACTCTGGATTAGTTGACTGTGCGGTCAACAGGCCTAATGGCCAGGGCTTGTGCACGTTGTTGTGCACATCGGTCAAACGTCCGGTCGACCGAGCTACTAGATCGGTCGACCGCTAGGCAGCCCAGAACTGAGATTTTAGGATTTAAAATCTAGCTTGATAAATACCTAAATATTCCCATAAAACTTCATAAATTCCACAAAAATAAGTTCTTATAAATATTTTAAAGTACAAATATGTGTGATCAAAAATCAATACATATTACAAACATGTTGAACTATTTTTGAGGCATAGAAGTTAAAACTTAAACCGAAAACCGTATTTTTCAAAATCAAACTTCAAAATGGAAATCCGATTTTTTCAAAACTTGTACAAATATAAAAATAAGATATTAAAACTCATTTTGAAGCATAGTGTGTATGAAAATGATCCAATATACATATAAGATGAAATATACTTATTTTTATAATAAGCTCAAAATAAGTTTAGACTTTAACAAAACTTAAAATTATGAACTAGAAACATCAAAATAAGTTTTTCTAAACAATATGAAGCAATAGTGTATATGGATGAAATCCAATACACATATAAACCATGTAAACTTGTTTTGATGAAATCTATTCATGAAAACGAAATACATAGTCTTTGCAACTCAACTGCTTAAATCGAAACTAAATTTTATAAAACTATTTCTTATGAAAATGATATATAAATTTTGTGTGTGTGTATGAGCTTGAGCATATCAAAACTAATCTATCCTTATACAAGATCTAAATACTAAATTAAACAAATCTAGATACAAGTCTTCTTGTCGATCTTCTTCTCCAAGATGACTCGATCCAAATACGATCCATGAGCTTGACTCCATCGCGAGTACTAGATGCGAACTTGAAGTGCGAGCTTTTAAATAAACACATGTTAGCTCCAAAACTTGACTTTGAATCCTTTATTAAAGCTAAACACCTACTAAAATCTTGAGCAATATCTGAAACTTATTAAACACAAGATCATTAGTAATTTAACTTCATAAGTTAGTCATCATCAAAACTAAGCTAAATGGCCTTTGGGCCAACAATCTCCCCCTTTTTGATGATGACAAAACTTATGAAATTATATATACATGGATTAAAGGTAACTTCATAGAAGCTCCCCCTTTAACTCATGCATAAGCATAAAACACAAGGATATGCAATATAGCTCACAAACCAATAAACAATAATAAAGATATACAATAAGAATCATAAAAATATATGTTTATATGCATAAATAATTAATAAAACATACATATATAAACACTACATTTCTCTCTCCCTTTTTGTCACTCATTAACAAAGGGGTGAAGATAAACAAACAATACCAATAAAAATATTTTTATATCAATTGAAAAAAATCTTTTTACCAATTGAAAGTGAAACAATCGTTTTAACAATTAAAAATGAAACAATCTTTTTATCAATTTATACCAACAGAAAGAAATGATACCAATTGAAAGAAAATTTTAAATCAAAATTTTTAGGTAAATAATAAAATCATTTTGCAATATAGATACCAATTTAAGAATAAAATCAATTGAAGATTATTGATACTGATATTGAAAATGTTAGCATTTTCCAAAATAAAATATTTTTCCATAAAAAGTAGGAGTAAGATAACAATTATAAATAAAAATAATTGAAAGATAAATCAAGAATTTTTCTCCCCCTTTATGGAGTACCAATAAAACTAATGTATAAACTTTTAAAAATACCAATTATCATTAAGAATATGAATCAAGCTTAGCATAAAATCAATTTTGTGCTAAAAATGTATATTTATATATGTTTATAGCGCAAGAAAACATCTATATAGATGTATGATCATAGTAATATAATATCAGTTGAAATATGATGCATACATATAGAAAATATGAGTATACAAAAATCAATTTTCATTAAAATCATGTATATCTCATAACATCCACCCTTATCATGCACATGTTTAAATAAATATTTAATAAGGGTATACAAGGCATGGTCGCCCAACCAACCGCCCTTTGAAGGTAGGGGTTTTCAAAAATATGATTTTGAAAATAATTTTATCATGGGTTGAAAACTCTACCAATTGAAGAATAAAGACTAGTTTAAAAATAATTTTGAAAACTAGTATTAAATCCTTCAAGTAAGGAATAAATCAATATGTATCTCATCAAACATGCTAAGTACATAATAATTGACACTCAAAGATCAATAAAGCACTAATAAGCTCATGAATCTAAAATTATGAGTAAACAAGATGCAGAGTGCATAAGAATCAGTTAATAAGCATAATCATGGAGATAAGACAATGAAGCTCACATGAAATTTCTTACTCATAAAAATGAAAATCATCAAAATTTAATTTTCATCAAAACAAACAAACTTCAAGGTAAATTTATGTTTAGTCAAAACTAAAGATACATACATATCCAAATAAGAATTGAGTCCATAAAAGTGTATTGCATGAAGGCAAGTGACTCAAGGATATAACATATATGTCAAGTAGTTTTGACAAAGTTTACATATACATGAAGCTAAATACAAAAACATGTACAAAAATAGGGAATGCAAGTGAAAATATAAGAATCATCAAAACTAGGTATACAAATACATCTAATGAGTACACATGAGAAATAAAGCACTCAAACAAATAATCAAGTGCACCTCACTAATTGTATAGGTATAAGCGCAAGTTTTAACAAAAGTTACATCTAAACATGTAATCAAAACTTGAAGCACAAAAATATAAACGAATATGATCATTAAGCTAAATGCAAGTGTTTTAAAATGAGGATATACATAATAGCTAAACAATGATTGAGAACATAAACAAATAGGATCCATATAAATATGAGTGTATTTCAAATACTATACATGTATATCGCAAGTCTAATAAACACGCATTTAAACACAATGAACAAGAAAACCAATACATGCTAACAATCAACAATAAGAAAGCATGTAACCAAGAATAAGGAGTTAGATATAGTTGCCAAAACTAATTTAACTAGTCTCTAGGTCTCCAACCATGGTGGTCCTCCCACCTAAACTCCCCTAAAAGTGATGCATCTAAAAATGTAACCATTGAGCTCGAAACACATCCACCATCAAGGCACCGATACTCTCACGTCATGTGGGAGCTCACACCTACATTAAATATAATAGGAGTGGATCTTGGTACTCAAACTTTTTTGAGTCCATGGGAGTTAGCACCTTTCCTAACCAAAACATACTAACTTGCAAAATTTAAATTATTTAACCTAAAATAACAAAATTTTGCAAGGTGGCCTGTACGACCACAATATGTACAAGTATACATATTAGCATACATAAAATCATGTGTGTGAGCATGATGAGCATGTGTATGCTGTAAAGGACGTGTATGAATATGTGGAGTATATTTCTTTCGAAATATAGATTCTAATTGTGTGTAGTTCATGGCGCATTGGCTCAAAGTGAAGCCCAAACAATCTACACTCTTCTTCAACATACAAATATCATTATCAATACTTGAAGAATATGAGGAGTAAATAACATGTTTATCACAAGAAGATGAAGTAATGAAAGCATGACAAACATGAGAATCAAAATTATTTTTCAAAGAAACTTTTTTCTTTGAAACACAATCTAATTCCTTTGAAATTAAAATAATTTTGTTTTTTCAAGGAATCATTCTCTTTTAAAAAGAAATCAATTTTTGAAGACAAAGCCATATTTTTCTTCAAAACATGATCAAAATCATTTTTTATAATACTCTATATGAGTTCTACTATAATATTGTTGTGCCAGCGACAACAACCTGATGAGGATCTCACGAATCTCCCAAATATGAAGAACAATCCCAAACAGTATAAAACAATCACCAGAAGAAAGCACCAGTGCAAACAAACAATTTAACGAGGTTCGGCCTCAATGCCTACGTCCTCGGGGCAATCGAAAGAGAGATTAATTTACTTGGAAGATGATTACAATTTCTAGCAGCCTCTTTGAGTGCAAGAGAGCTCCAGCAAGTTCCAGCAATTAGATACATTATAACCCTAGAAATTAACAACAGCCCTTAAATACACATATTTTCGAAACAGCAGAAAATTACCCGCACCCGACTGTCGGTCGACCGACCTCTTCCACCGGTCGACCGGTCGGTCGACTGGGTGCCCAACAGAGAGTTGGGTACTTTCAGTCGGTCGACCGACCGGTCGACCGAGCTTCAACTTGTGCACGTTGTGCACGTCCGGTCGACCGGACAACCTGTTCTGCTACTGCTGCTATTTTCTGCTGCTGTCTCCTTTGCCTTTTCGTCGTCGACTTCATTGGTGATCACCTCGACGACTCCTCGGCAATCCATGTCAACTTCCTCAGCAATATTCTCTCTTTCCAATAATTCTCCACCTCGGTGAAGATTCCAAATCTGAGCTGAACTGTCCAGCGACTCGAGAGCGGCTGCACCAATGTGGTTGCCTACGTACCCTGCCCAAGGGATTAAGCCGTCCGTAGTTCATCCAAATGAGCTTCAGCAAGCTCAAGCTACCTGAAGGACATGGAGTAAAGCTTTGCAATGCGCAAACTTAACTCCCGACACCACCTTCGTAAGCATGTCGGCTGGATTCTCCGAAGTGTGAATCTTCAACAGTTCGATGTCACCTTCCTCCAGAATCTCCCGAACAAAGTGGTACCTGACATCAATATGCTTCGTCCTTGCATGATAGACCTAGTTCCTGGCCAAGTAGATGGCGCTCATGCTGTCACAGTTTATCTTCAGCAGATCCTGTTCCACGCCCAAGTCATCAAGCAAACCCTGAAGCCAGATCGCCTCCTTCATGGCCTCTGTCATAGCCATATACTCAGCCTCTGTGGTCGACAAAGCGACAGTAGACTGCAGTGTGGAGCGCCAACTCACCGGTGCCTGTGAGAATGTGAAGACATATCCTGTTGTCGACCGGCACTGTCAAGGTCACCTGCATAGTCTGAATCAACATACCCTATGCACTCTTGCTTTCCAGTGTTGTCCTTCTCAAAACACTAGGCCTGCATCAATTGTTCCTTTGATGTATCTCAAGATCCATTTCACAGCTTCCCAATGACCCTGTCCCGGATCATGCATGTATCGGCTCACCATGGAGACGGCCTGTGATAGATCTGGTCTCGTACACACCATAGCGTACATCAAGCTACCCACCGCACTGGCATATGAACGTGAGACATATACTCACGTTCTTGAACACTCCTCGGAGACATCTTTGCAGACAATTTGAAGTGAGGAGCCATAGTATACTAACAGACTTGGTATCCTTGCTGATATTGAACCTCTGCAGTACCTTCTCCAAATAGCCCTTCTGAGTCAAACTCACCCTGCCAACTCTCCGGTCTCTAGTGATCTCCATGACCAATACCTTCCTAGCTTCACCCAGGTCCTTCATCTCAAACTCTGACGATAGATTCTTCTTCAGAGCATCAATAGCAGATCTCGACCTCGAAGCAATCAACATATCATCTACATAAAGAAGTAGATAGATATATTCACCTGATGGTAGCCTGTTGTAGTACACACATGGATCATAGTGGCTACGTGTGTGCTTCTTCTTTCTGATGAAGCTATCAAATCGCTTGTACCACTGTCTAGGAGACTGCTTCAATCCGTACAGCGACTTCTTTAGCTTGCATACTAACTCTTCCTTCCTGCAGTCTTGTAACCTGTAGGCTGTGTCATATAGATCTCCTCCTCTAGATCGCCGTGTAGAAAGGCGGTCTTCACGTCGAGTTGGTCAAGGTCCAACTCATTCTGCGCAACCAAGGCCAAAAGAATACGAATTGACGAATGTTTAACCACAGGAGAGAATACCTCATTGTAGTCAATTCCTTCCCTCTGAGCGTAGCCTTTAGCCACCAACCGAGCCTTGTAGCACACTGCATCTTCTTGGAGAGATCCTTGCTTCTTAGCATACACCCACTTGCATCCAATGGCCTTCTTCCCCTGGGCAACTTGGTGAGTTCCCATGTGTCGTTCTTGTAGAGAGATTGCATCTCTTCATTCATGGCCTCTTTCCACATCCTCGCTTCCGAACTGATCTCAGCTTCTCTGAAGGTAGATGGAATAGCCTCCTCAACGACTGGAAGTGCATATGCTACGACCATATCAGTGGTGAGCCAACCTGGTCTCCTAGTATTTCTCCTTGGTCTTTCAACTGCAGTAGGATCTGGAACAGTACCCATGACCTGCTCTTGACCCTGTTCAACATCTTCAGCATCTTCTTCAACTACTCGATCACTGCCCTGTGTCACCTCAGGAATGATCCGAACTGATGCTGATTCCTCTAGAGATGGTGGATCTGCATCAATCTCCACCTGCTGCAATAGCTCCTTGGTCTTGCCAGTCTCCACCTGCTGAGAGACCGTAGTCTTCATCAAAGAAGCATCATCGAACGTGACATCCTGCTGAGTATGAACTTGTTGTCCGTTGGGTCCCAAATCTTGAACCCCTTGGTTCCTCGCTTGAAGCCAACGAACACCCCTTTCTTTGCCCTTGGGTCCAACTTGTCTTCTCTGACATGGTAGTAGGCTGGACATCCGAAGACCCGTAGCAAATCATAGTCACCAGCAGTTTTTTCCTGACCAAGCTTCAAGAGGGGTCTTCCCCCCTATCGCAGACGACGGCAACCTATTCACGAGATGGCATGCATACGCCAAAGCTTCAGCCTAAAACTTCTTTGACAGTCCTGCATTGATAACATACACCGAACCTTCTCTAGCAAGGTCCGGTTCATCCTTTCAGCCACCCCATTTTGTTGCGAAGTCTCTCGTACCGTGAAGTGTCTCTCTATGCCCTCATCAAGACATAGCTGTAGGAAAGGATCTGATTTGTACTCTCCTCTATTGTCAGAATGGAGGACCTTGATCTTCCTTCCCGTGCTTCTCTCCAGATTCGCCTTCCACTTCACGAACAGTTCTAGGACTTCTCCTTTGTGTCGCATGGTGTACACCCAACAGCGCCTAGAAAAATCGTCAATGAACGACACAAAATAATGGTTACCTCCAATCGATGCAGTCTTGATAGGTTCCCAGACATCCGTGTGAACATAGTCAAGAATACCTCCGTGCAGTGTGAAGCTGTGCCAAACTTCACCTTGGTCTTCTTGCCGATGATGCAATGCTCACAGAAATCCATCTTGCAGGTTTCGGCACCCTTCAGCAACCCTTGCCTCGCAAGAGCTTGCATTGACTTCTCTCCTGCATGTCCCAGCCTCATGTGCCACAGCCGGGTTGAATCTTCCTTTGGACTGGTAGAAGCTGCCACTTGCCCTGTCACCGTACTACCCATCAAGTAGTATAGGTTGTTCCGGCGCTCGGCCTTCAACACTACCATCGAACCTTTTGTCATTCTAAGGACTCCTTCCTTAATCGACACCCCAAGGCCCAATGACTCCAAAGCTCCTACGGAAATCAAGTTCCTATTCAACTGAGGTACATACCTCACTTCCTTCAGCTCTCTCACCATCCCATCAAACATTCTGATTAGAATAGTGCCAACACCCTCCATGATGCACGGATGATCGTCGCCCATGACGACCGAACACCCCTCCAGCTTCTCAAAACTGGTAAACCAGTCCCGATTAGGGCATACATGATATGTTGCACCTGTATCCAAGATCCACTCGTTTTCACCTGAGTAGCCTATGATGGGCGTAGTACTGAAAAAGAGAACATCGACGAATCTGAGTCCGATCCATCTGTCTGTGATTTGCTGCTTGCAGTGTTAACCACCTTTGCTAGATTTGCCTCGGATTTTGATTCTTTCTTCTTTCCCTTGAACTTCGGACAGTCCACCTTCCAGTGCCCTATCTCTCTGCAGAAAGCACACTGATTCCTTTTAAGATCCCTGAACCCTAACCTGGACTTAGATCTTCCTCTAACCTCCTTGCCCTTCCTTGATGAACCTCTGCCTCTTACTTCCAGTGCCTCCGCCGATGAGCTTGACTGAGAAGGATATCTCTCCTTTCTCCTCGTCTCATAACTTGTCAGTGCAGACGACACCTCATGGTAGTCCAAAGTCTGCCTACCATTGATAAAGGTCATAGTGAATGTCTCATACTCCTCCGCCGGGAGTGAGTTCAGGAGGATGATCGCCATGTCTTCCTCTTCTACCACGACATCCACATTTATCAAATCTGTAAGAAGTTTCGTGTATCGGTTGATGTGCTCATTCACTGTGCTCCCCTTCTTCATCTGAAACTGATACAGCTTACTCTTAAGCTGCAACCTAGACTCAACACTCTTCGTTAGGTATTTCTTCTCAAGAGTTTTCCACAGATGCTTCGCCGACGTCTCATGTTGCGCAAGATATTTTATGTCTTGCGACAAACATGAACGTATCAACCTACACGCCGACCTGTTCATCTTTGCCCACTCTTTATCAGTGGTCATGCTCTTCTTCTTCTCCAATAGGAGAGTGTCCTCGAGGTTCGATGCTTTCAGTGCATCCATAACCTCACATCTCCACATCCCGAAATTATTTGTACCGTTGAACTTGACAACATCAATCCTTGGGTGAGGATTCATGGTCTTAACCGAAGCAATTTCTTCTGCCATTGAGATTACTTGATCCTCTATCTATGCGGAAGAACAACCAACTGGAAATAGATTACTACTCAGATAAAAATTGAATTTTTACCTTTCCCTTGAAAACCTAAATCGGTTTCTCTCCGGATCTACTCCACCACAGATTCCACGAGCCCTTCTTGCGTCCTCCTGAGATCGACATACGATCCTACGAACACCAATACCTCTAATTTGAGATCGACACACGATCTCTACCGAATCAGATCTCGAGCCCTTCGAATCTTCAGAAATCCCAAGCGAAACCTGGAAGCTCTTATACCACTTGTTGTGCCAGCGACAACAACCTGATGAGGATCTCACGAATCTCCAAACACGAAGAACAATCCCAAACAGCACAAAACAATCACCAGAAGAAAGCACCAGTGCAAACAAACAATTTAACGAGGTTCGGCCTCAATGCCTACGTCCTCGGGGCAATCGAAAGAGAGATAATTTACTTGGAAGATGATTACAATTGCTAGCAGCCTCTTTGAGAGCAAGAGAGCTCCAGCAAGTTCCAGCAATTAGATACATTATAACCCTGAAATTAACAACAGCCCTTAAATACACAGATTTCTGAAACAGTAGAAAATTACCCGCACCCGACTGTCGGTCGACCGGGCGGTCGACTGACCTCTTCCACCGGTCGACCGGTCGGTCGACTGGGTGCCCAACAGAGAGTTGGGTACTTTCAGTCGGTCGACCGACCGGTCGACCGAGCTTCAACTTGTGCACGTTGTGCACGTCCGGTCGACCAGGCCGGTCGACCGGCCAACCTGTTCTGCTGCTGCTGCTATTTTCTGCTGCTGTCTCCTTTGCCTTTTCGTCGTCGACTTCATTGGCGATCACCTCGACGACCCCTCGACAATCCATGTCAACTTCCTCAGCAATATTCTCTCTTTCCAACAATAATAATAATAATATAATATTAAAAAAATGTAACTTACATGCAGGCATTGGGGATCGAACTCGGGTCCCCAGCAAGGAGAGGAGAGAGTAAACCATTATGCCACATTGGCATGTAATATAAGAGCACTAGAAATTAAATTTGAACCTAATAAGCTAGACAATCTATAATTTCAAATCTAAACCAAATCTCTTTGAGATTTTTAGCAATCTTAAATTCTTATCTAAATTGCTAAATTAAGCAATCTAGCCTAATTGGAATTCAGGTTTCAAAATCTTTTATAACCTATATAAAGACCCAAACCCTTCCTTCTCTTCTACCTCAAGAGAAAACCCTAATCTAAAATCCCCACTTCCATCTCTTCCTTCTCCTCACCGGATCGTGAACAAAAGGGGTTTTGAGGTACAAGGATTTAGGAGTAAACAAGGAGGAACAACACAATTAAGTAAATTTAACCTTGTGAATTAAATTTTAGTTTTTGTTTTAAAGAAAAAATAAAAAAATAAATTAAAGTGGAACCACAAGATTAATTTATTTATTTCAGAAAACTCATTTTTTTTCCCGTAATTAATATGATACAAGTAATCTAATCAATATCATGTCTATACAAGGGTCTTTCATGAACTTTTTGTATACATCAAAAACTCAATTCCAAAAATTCAACAAAAAAATGCATGTGGTAACACATTATTAATTGAAAAAAAGAAGAAGAAATTTCAACGTTTTAAAAAAAAAATTCTACCGCTGCTCTCGGCCTCGACACTGTACAGACCCGCTTGGGTCTGTGCAGGGCCTCGCCCTGCCAGGCCACACTGGGCATGGCCTGGCCCTGGCCCGCACGGACCTGGCTCGCCCGGGCTGGCCTGCTTGGCTGCAGGCTGGGCTGCACAGGGACAGCCCCTGTGCAACAGCTCCCAAAACAACAAAAAAAAAAATATTTTGGCTAAGGCCCACAGGCTTGTTTTCAGCACAGCTCTGTATGGGCTGTATCTTCTTCTGGATCCACACCCGCACAACAAAACCCGACCCAACAGAAAAATCTAGATTTATTAACCTGCAGAAAAATAATTAAAATAATTAGTTAAAAATATCAGAAATAGAGAAAAATATAAATAACAATCTTCACTACTTCTACTTTTCATGATAAAAACTTTCAGAAGAATAGCAAGATAAATTAAATCAAATTACTCCTTTAAAGTCAGTTTTGTTAAATGGTAAATTCGAACCCGTTAAGAAATTTAATGTTAAAAAAACCTTTAAAAACCCAATAAAAGAAGATTTAAAATTTGTCAAATTAAACCTATTAATTTCATGTAATCTAGAGGATCATACTCCCAACCTTAAGTTAATTAATCAAGATTAATAAATAAAAGATCCTAACAATTTCTATTGAAATAATTATGTAGATTTACCGGGATTCTAGGATTGCAGTGCTTTGGATTGTGATCTAGCTCTGGTGAGTATTTTTCCCCCTTCAGTTAACAAGAATTCTTATGATGAAGGATTTTATCTAGTTATCTAATTGTATTGGTTAAGCTAATGTTCTAGTATTTAGAAATTTCATAATTTTCATGAATTACCTCCATGCATTATTCGTAGTATTTTTATGTATTCCTGTATGCAATTAAGTACATTTGTTCTTGATAATGAATCATCAAGATCACTACATGACATCGGTTAGGACTTTACTACTAAGACTCACTTGAATGACATTTGTGACCATCATGTTCATGTTATCTAACTACTGGGAAAAATATTGTTAGACGGTAACAACCTCGTCCTGTTTATCATGTTCACCGACATATATATCCTGTTATATATGTATCACGATTTCACTTTTGATGTTGTTACTGCTATCATTATCGAGTTATCCCAGTAGATTTAGATAACGTTACATTAATAATCTTGACAACTAAATTAAACAACTTACACTAGAATTGGGAAATTGATGGAGGAGACAGCGTCTGTATTTTGGGTGAACCTAGGATTTAGGTTGCGCAGCCGAAAGAGGGTTCCACTGCAGGGTTCCCGTGGGGTGACTGGCACCCCGTCCTGTTTCATGTTCTTGTTATATATGTTATACATGTACCTGCTCCTGTTATACATGTTCCTGACTACCTTGCGGTAGGTCCTGGTTCAGCGCCAGGGGTCTGGGTCGTGGTCCAGGGTATGCACGGGACCCACCTAAAACACAGACAATGTCTCCAACCGATCAGTTTCAATAACTGAGGGCCTCGATTGGTATCTGTAATAGGTGTAGTATGGCATGCGTCTATTACATGTGGCAATTGGTGTTCGCTAACATAATTAATACTAAAACTGAATTCTTATATTGACATTATAAACTGAACTTGACATCTGCCTGCATGTTATGATAGACATTGATTATACTCATGACCTGAGGTACCCTTGATTATATCACTGACTGGCTTAGTTCTATTCAATTATTGTTGGCATGTTATTCCAACCTTATCATGTATATTTTCTTTCTATATGCTTATACGTTACATGCATGTGCACCTTCCCTTTTTATTTTACCACTCACTAGGTCGCTTATTGATGACCCTGATTTTGCTATGCTCAGATCCAGATCTGAAGACATTGCAGGACCAGGAGTACTTTGAGCGCGTTGCAGATCTCCAGTAGACCATCCGCAGTTCAGTTCGTGAGGACTTTTAGTATTTTTGGTTTTATTCTTGTTATGCTTATAATAAGTGAACTTTCAAGACATTATTGTACTTGCTTTTGAATGCTGGATTAAGTTATGAACTTTATATTTTGATTTAATACATTGAGGCTTAGCGTATTTTTATTGAAAATACGTAGCCGACTCTTGTCACGTACCCAATTTTGTGTATTTTGGGAAGTAGGGCGTGACAGGGTTTTCTTGGTATCAGAGCCAGGTTTTATCTAGGGTGTATAATTAAGCCAAGCTCTTACCGATAATGTTAAAAATCATAGATTCCAGCTACAAGTACAATAATGTTTAAAGTATATTTGAAACCTATTTATATATATCTACTAGTTTCGTAACGAAGCATTCTATAACCTGTTATGATATGGATACTCCATGGGAGATTAGTACGAGGAATGGGATTATAACCACTAGTAGAGTATGCAGATCTTGTCCTGTAGTGATTTGTGGAAGGGAGTTTAGTGCAGACATGTTATGATAAAAACTGGTGGATACGATGTGATCTTGGGCATGACATGGCTTAGTAAATATCATGCGGTAATTGATTGTCGGAATAAGGGTGTAATATTCCGAATTCCGCATCAACCAGAGTTTCAGTTTGTTGGAGAACCTAGGGCATCCAGGCAGAAGCATCAAGGAGATTGCGTCATCACAGAAGCTGAGGAGATGCCAAAGCCAGTGTAGAAGAATTCTTAGATGTATTCCCAGAAGACCTATCCGGATTGCCGCCAGATCGAGTCCTAGAGTTTTCCATAGATGTCATTTCGGGTACAGCCCCAATCTCTAAGGTACCATATCGGATGGCACCCGCGGAACTTGCAGAGCTGAAGAAACAGTTGCAAGAGTACTAGACAAAGGATTTATCAGACCTAGTGTTTCACCTTGGGGAGCTCCAGTGTTGTTGGTGAAGAAGAAGGATGGTAGCATGAGGATGTGCATTGACTATCGTGAATTGAACAATGTCACTATCAAGAACAAATATCCCTTGCCCAGGATTGATGACCTGTTCGATCAACTTTATGGAGCTAAGGTGTTCTCAAAGTTGGACCTCCGTTCTGGATATCATCAACTGAAGGTGAAGAAGGAAGACATTTCGAAAACAGCTTTTAGGACTCGTTATGGTCATTACGAGTTCCTAGTCATGCCATTTGGAGTGACCAATGCCCCAACAATTTTTTTGGACTTGATGAATCGGCTATTCTCTTCATTTCTGGATAATTTGTAGTAATATTCATAGATGATATCCTGATTTATTCTAAGGATGAAGAAGAGCATGCAGAGCACTTGAGGTTTGTGTTGCAGACCCTTCGATGGGAGAAGCTCTACACCAAACTGAGCAAATGTGAGTTCTGCCTTAAGAGTGTAGCATTTCTGGGTCATATTGTTTTCGGTGAAGGCATCACGGTGGATCTCTGTAAGGTTCAGGCAGTGAAGGATTGGCCCGTCCCGAAGTCGGTAACAGAGATCAGAAGTTTTCTAGGACTGGCTAGATATTACTGGAGATTTGTGCAGGATTTCTCAAGGATTGCAGGGCCTCTAACCAAGCTTACTCAGAAGGGAGCAAAATATGTATGGACTGCGGAGTATGTTGCTGCTTTTGAAGAGTTAAAGAACAGATTGATCACGGCCCAGTCTTGAAGATGCCCGACGGGACTGGAGGTATGGTCATATACAGTGACGCGTCAGGGTGAGGTTTGGGGTGTGTTCTAATGCAGCATGGTCATGTGATAGCTTATGCGTCTAGACAGCTTAAGCGTCATGAGAAGAATTATACTACACATGATCTAGAACTGGCAGCAGTCATTTTTGTCTTAAAGATTTGGAGGCACTATCTGTTGGGAGATCAAGTGTTGATATACACTGATCACAAGAGTTTGAAGTATATCTTCACTCAAAAGGAGCTAAACATGAAGCAAAGGAGATAGTTAGAGTTGATGGCTGATTACGATATTGATCTACAATATCACCCTGGAAAGATCAATGTAGTACCTAATGCCTTGAGCAGAAAGCCTGAAGCTTCTATGACAATGCAGATCACTCAACAGAAGGAATTATTCGAGGAGATGAGACGGATGGACCTGATGGTGATACGAAGGGCAATATCTACCGACAAATTGATGGCTATGCAGATTCAACCAACCCTATTGGAGAAGATCAGGGAAGCTCAGGGCAGAGACCTCAAGTTGCTGGAATTCAGGGAGCAAGTGAAAGCTGGATTGAGGTCAGACATGCAGATCCGTGTGGATGGAACGCTCCGTTTCGGCAACAGAATTTGTGTGCCGAAGGGAGAGGTTCGACAAGAAGTGTTAGCTGAAGCCCATAGTTCGGCTTATTCCATACACCCAGGAGGGATGAAGATGTGCGAGGACCTGAAGTAGCGATTCTGGTGGCATGGGATGAAAAGGGAAATTGCTCGGTATGTGACAAAATGCCTGGTATGCCAGCAAATGAAGGCAGAATATCAGAGGACGGCTGGACTTCTTCAACTTCTGCCAATTCCAGAATAGAAGTGGGAGCACATCACTATGGACTTCGTCACTGCCTTACCTCGCAGCCAGAAGGGTAACAATGCAGTGTGGGTTATAGTGGACCGACTCACGAAGTCAGCACACTTCATTCCTTTCAGGCTGGGTCAGTCTACCGAGTTGTTAGCGGAGAAGTACATGCAAGAGGTAGTGAGACTTCACGGCGTGCCAGTTAGCATAGTGTCCGACAGAGACACTAGATTCTTGTCCCACTTTTGGAGGATTCTCCAGGAAAGTTTGGGAACACGCTTGAAGTTTAGCACAGCATACCATCCGCAGACCGATGGACAATCAGAGTGGACGATCCAGATTCTCGAAGACATGATGAGGGCTTGCATGCTAGACTTCAAGGGGTCTTGGGAAGACCATCTGCATTTGACAGAGTTTGCCTATAACAATAGCTACCAGGCCAGTATCAAGATGGCGCCTTTTGAAGCTTTGTATGGAAGAAAATGTAGGTCTCCTTTATGTTGGGACGATATTGGTGACCGGAGACTACTGGGACCGGAGATCATAACTCAGACAGTGGAGAAAGTTAAGATTATCCGAGAGCACCTCAAAGCAGCTCAGGATAGACAGAAGAAATGGGCAGATTTGGACAGAAAGCCACTAGAGTTTGAGATTGGAGATAAAGTATTCTTAAAGATATCTCCAACGAGGGGAGTAATCAGGTTTGGCAACAGAGGGAAGCTGAGTCCCAGGTTTACAGGACCTTTTGAGATTTTGGAACGAGTGGGAACGGTGGCTTATAGGCTGGCGTTGCCCCCATCTTTAGATGGCGTGCATGACGTCTTTCATGTTTCTCAGCTGAGGAGGTATATCTGAGATGACAGTCATGTGGTGGATCATTCTGAGTGAAAGTACACCTAGAGGGGAGGGTGAATAGGTGTAAGGCTAATCTAATGATAAATGATACGGAATTAAAAACTAAATGCAACACACTTAGTGTAACCAAAGAGTGTAGCCGAATTCCCGGTAAAGGGCTCTAGACTATCTCCTCTAAATTCCTCTAAATAAGAGTTGAGGTGTTATATGAAGCTCTCTTGGTTAAACACAAGTATGGGCACACAATCAAACCAAGCATATATATGATATGAACAATATGAAACAATGCACAATGTAAGAGAGAGAGTTAGAGAAAGTGGATCAAACGCAAACACAAGAATATTTTTCGAGGTTCGAGCACCCAGCTCTACGTCCCCGCCTTCACACAGAAGGATTTTCACTAACTCGTCCACATAGGACTTCCCACACAGGGTACCTCCATTGAGGATTTGGGCAAATACAACTAGGAGTACACAACTCCTCTCTCAAATAAATACAACCTCTCACTAGAGGTAAGGCACAAAGCCAAACAAGATCAACCTCACAATTGAGGGATAGGCACTTAGCCAAACAACAATCAACCTCTCATTAGAGGGATATAAACACCACTTCCACAATCACCTCTCACTAGAGGGATATCAACACAATCAACTCTCACTAAAGGGATATCACAAAGTATGGAAGGTTTACAACTTGGTGGTATCAACAACCACAAACTAATTTTCCTACAAAATAAAGATCCTAATAGATAGGATAGATAGATAGCTCAAGTGTGAGAAATCAAGGTGTTGGAAATCAAATCACAAAGAAAAATACTTAAGAAAAAAACTAGAATTTGATAGAAATGAAGAACAAAACAAAATATCCCAAATCTCTATTTTTCTTTGCTTTTTCCAACCCTTGAAAACAAATAAAAGATAAATCTTTTTGGCTTAAAAACTCTTTTGAAAACTTGTATGAAGGAATGAGAATTTTTGCTCTTGGAAAACTTATTAAAAACCAGCTCAAATATGAAGTATTTATAGCCTCATAACAATCTGCCCGTTGGCAGCAGGCAAAGGGCAATTTTGCCCTTCCGGTCGACCGGCCAATGGTCAAATTTATAACCGTTGAGCCTACCGGTCGACTGCCAGGTCGACCGGGCCTGGATCCAGAGAGCAACGGCTCTCTGGCCGATCGACCGCTCGGTCGATCGGCGCTGGATACAGAGAGCAGAGCTCTCTGCTAGTCGACCGGGCGGTCGACCGGGCCATTCCAGAGAGCAGAAGCTCTCTGACCGGCCTCCAGCCTAAGGCTGCGTGCACGTTCTGTGCAGGTTGACCAGACCAGTCGACCGACTTCTGCCTCGGTCGACTGGTCCGGTCGACCGGCAGACAGCCAGGTCAGACTATTATAGGGATTAAAAACTCGAGTTTTTATCTTCTATTAAATCCCATAAAATCACATAAATTCCACAAAAATCAGTTCTTATTAGATCTTTGAAATACAAATATGCGTTACAAAAATTCAACACATATTTTAAACAATTTGAACCATTTTTGTGTTCTTAAAATTTTGCCTTAAACCAAAAATCGTATTTTCCAAAACTTGGATTTATGAAATGGAAATCCGATTTTTCTAAAACACATGTAAATATAAAAATATGATATTGAAAACTTTGAAGCATATTTGTATATGGATAAAATCCAATATACATGAAAGATATTATATCTATATTTTGACTTGAAAACCAATATCGGTTAAACCGAAAAACCAAAAACCAAATAAACATAAAACTAGTGTGTGTATTGTGAACTTGAGCATATCAACACTATCTAATCTTTACAATAAGATCTAAACAATTTTAACTAAACAAACTGATGTCTTCTTGTAGAACTCCATCTCCAAGTCGACTCAATCCAAAATGTGATTCACCGAGCTAGACTTCAACCGAGTGCTAGATGCGATCTTGACGCTCGAGCTCTTGAATCAATATATGATAGCTATAAAACACCTTTGTTGAAGCTAATCACCTACTAATATCTTGATCAAATATCTGAAACTAAATATCACAAGATTATTAGTAAACTATAACTACATGAGTTAATCATCATCAAAATTAGAGTGAAGGACCTCTGGGCCAACACTGAGTTGGAATTTAGGCCGGACCTATCCTACACCGAGAGGCCTATGGTTATCCTAAACCGGACCATGAAGAAATTGAAGAAGCAGACCATTCTACTTGTTCTGGTATCTTGGGGTAATCGACCCCCAGGAGAAGCAACATGGGAGCCAGAGGATGTCATCCGCGATAGCCATCCTCACCTTTTCCATGATGATTAGGTAAAAAAAATTTCCCCGCCTAAGTTTAAATTTCGAGGACGAAATATTCTTATTAGGTGGGTAGATTGTAATACTCTATATGAGTTCTACTATAATAATAATAATATTATTATTATTATTAAAAAAAGATAACTTATATCCAGGCACTGGGGATCGAACTCGGGTCCCCAGCAAGGGAAAGGAGAGAGTAAACCATTATGCCACATTGGCATGTAATATAAGAGCACTCGAAATTAAATTTGAACCTAATAAGCTAGACAATCTATAATTTCAAATATAAGCCAAATCTCTTTGAGATTTTTAGCAATCTTAAATTCTTATCTAAATTGCTAAATTAAGCAATCTAGCCTAATTGGAATTCAGGTTCAAAAATCTCTTATAACCTATATAAAGACCCAAACCCTTCCTTCTCTTCTACCTCAAGAGAAAACCCTAATCTAAAATCTCCCCACTTTCATCTCTTCCTTCTCCTCAAGCGGATCGTGAACGAAAAGGGGTTTCCAGGTACAAGGATTTAGGAGTAAATAAGGAAGAACAACTCAAGTAAGTAAATCTAACCTTGTGAATTAAATTTTAGTTTTTGTTTCAAAGAAAAAAATAAAAAAATAAATTAAAGTGGATCCACAAGATTAATTTATTTATTTAAGAAAACTCATTTTTTTCCTAATTAATATGATACAAGTAATCTAATCAATATCATGTCTATAAAAGGGTCTTTCATAAAATTTTTGTATACATCAAAAACTCAATTCCAAAAATTCAACAAAAAAATGCATGTGGTAACACATTATTAATTGAAAAAAGAAGAAGAAGAAATTTCAACGTTTTAAAAAAAAATCTGTCGAGAGCAGCTCGGCACTGCACAGACCCGCTTGGGTCTGTGCAAGTCCTGGCCCGGCCAGGCCACACCGGGCCTGGCCTGGCCCTGGCCCGCCCGGGTCTGGCTGGCCCGGGCTGGACTGCTTGGCTGCAGGCTGGGCTGCACAGGGACAACCCCTGTGCAGCAGCTCCCAAAAAAAAAACTTTTATTTTGGTTGAGGCCCGCAGGCCTGTTTTCAGCCCAGCTCTGTATGGGCTGTATCTTCTTCTGGATCACACCCGCACAACAAAACCTGACCCAACAGAAAAATCCAGATTTATTAACCTGCAGAAAATAATTAAAATAATTAGTTAAAAATATCAGAAAAATAGAGAAAAATATAAATAACAATCTTCACTACTACTACTTTTCATGATAAAAATTTTCAGAAGAATAGCAACATAAATTAAATCAAATTACCCCTTTAAAGTTAGTTTTGTTAAATGGTAAATTCGAACCCGTTAAGAAATTTAATGTTAAAAAGCCTTTAAAAACCCAATAAAAGAAGATTTAAAATTTATCAAATTAAACATATTAATTTCATGTAATCTAGTGGATCATATTCCCAACCTTAAGTTAATTAATCAAGATTAAATAAATAAAAGATCCTAACAATTTCTATTGAAATAATTTATGTAGATTTGCTGGGATTCTAGGATTGCAGTGCTTTGGATTGTGATCTAGCTCAGGTGAGTGTATTTTCCTCCTTCAGTTAATAAGAATTCTTGTGATGAAGAATTTTATCTAGTTATCTAATTATGTTGGTTAAGCTAATATTCTAGTATTTAGAAATTTCATAATTTTCTTGAATTACCTCCATGTATTATTCGTAGTATTTTTATGTATTCCTGTATGCAATTAAGTACATTTGTTCTTGATAATGAACCTTCAAGATCACTACATGACATCGGTTAGGACTTTACCACTAAGACTCACCTGAATGACATTTGTGACCATCATGTTCATGTTATCTAACTACTGGGGAAAATATTTTAGACGGTAACAACCTCGTCCTGTTTATCATGTTCACCGACATAAATATCCTGTTATACATGTATCACGATTTCACTTTTGATGTTGTTACTGTTATCATTACTGAGTTATCCCAGTAGATTTAGGTAACATTACATTAATATGTTGGCCCAAGGTTACAATCAACCCATGTTTAGTGTATTTTGATGATTACAAAACATATTAGTTATTTGTACTAATATCATTTGTTGTTTAAAGTGTGTTTCAGGTTTATTATCATACTAGAAGTACTCTCACTCATATACAAAGATTTTGGACTCAAATACAAGCTATTGGATTCAAGACAAGTCAAATTGGGCTCAAAGTGCAATATTGAAGATCAAGTGAAGATTGCCCATGTTGAAGTCTTGAAGATCTAGAAGCTTGTAAGTGTAGTTTTTGTTAAAGATAGGATATGTAAATTTTGGCTCTAGGATTTGCACACACATTTGTTTTGTATGTTTCTATGTTTTCAAAATATTTATTTCTAGGTTTATGCCTTAGTTTATACATACATGTACCCAAAGCCTTATATCTTCAAAACTTGTTTAAATACATGTATATAAACTATTTTCAGCATAACACTTAGCTTAAGATTTTTAAAAGAATTTTTACAAATTTTTCTAACTCAAAAATCTGCCCAGAAAACTGTTTTCCAGGCAGACCGGTCGACCGACCCTAAATATCAGTCGACCGGCTGCTGTGGCCAGACATGCACAAGGCTGTGCATGTCTGCCGGTCGACCGACCCTAAAAAATCGATCGACTGATTTTTGTGGTCTGCTCTCTGTATCTTTCGGTCGACTGGGTCGGTCGACCGATAGAAGGAAACTGTGTTTCCTTCTGTGTGATCGGTCGACTGGCAGTCGACCGGAGCCTCAACGGCTCTTTTTCCAGCAGAGACCCGGTCGACCGGAAGTCGACCGGTAAGCCTGCAACAAGCCCAACGGCTCTTTCCTCTTTGGGCATTTCTGAAAAACTGTTTTTGGGTTTCTCTTTAACAGAGTTTTTAGGAGTTGTTGGGGTGCTTTTGCAGAAGATTTTAGCAGGAAAAATCAGGGTTTTAACCTATTCTCTCCCTATAAATAGTGGGGAATAGGCCTTAGTTATTTACCAAGAAAAATACAAGTTTTCATTGTTTTTCAAGAGAAAGAGAAAAATAGTTTAAAGCTTTCATTTCCATTCTTTTAAGTTTGATTTTCAGTTGTTGTTTGATTCTTAATATCACTCTACAACTGAAGCTTTTCTCACAAACACTTCATTGAGCCAAAATTTCATATTCTTTCTATAGGTGAAGTTGTAAAAGTGTGAGAGTGTTTGTAAAAGAGAAAGAGTGTTGTGGTCTAGTTGAGATCACCAATTTGTAATTCTTTGTTCTTGTGGAGACAAGTTCCTAAGGGGAATTTCTTTGTAAGGTGAAGCTACGGGTTTGAGGTCTTTGGAGGCCTAACTTGTACGGGATCCTAAGGGGATAGTGGAAACCCTTCACGGAGGTGAAGGCGGGGACTAGAGCTACGGGCTCGAACCTCGAAACAAATCACTTTGTTTGCGATTGGCTTGGCGTTCCTCTTGCTTAATTTCTTGCTTCAATTACTTCCAATTTATTGCTTGTGAACTAACTTTTATTTGTGCTATCCTTACTTGTTTATTTTACTTGCCTTCAATATTTCTTGCTACAATACTTGTGTGCATTTCATCATTGCATTTCATACTTGGAATTGTTCGATCACACCTCAATACAACACGGTTGCATTGCGCACCTCTAACCCATTTAAGGGGAATTGGGAGGAAGGAGTTCAGAACCTCGCAAGGGGTATTCGGCTCTTAGTCGTGTTTTGAGAGATCGTTGCATCACTCACTTAAGTAAAATTTAAAAAGAGCATTAGATTAGCAATTACACCTATTCACCCCCCTCTAGGTGTATTTCAATTGGTATCAGAGCCTGGACTCTAGGATTTGGCTTAACAACCTTAGAGAGATCCTTATATTGCTAATCACTTCATTCATTTCCACATAGTAAACATGGCCGATGGAATTAAGACCCCACCTAAGTTTGATGGACTTAACTTTCCCATATGGAAGGTTAAGATGACCGTTTTCTTGCAATCTCTAGGTAGTCGAGTTGCAAAGGCCGTGACTAAACAATTTAGTGTACCCCCCGGTGATGAATCCACTTGGTCCGAAATTGAGACCAAGGAGTTTGATGCCAATGCTAGGGCTCATTATGCACTCCTACAAGCCCTCAATGATGATGACATAGCTAGAGTCATCCATTGCAAATCCGCCTATGAGATTTGGACCCATTTGCTAGTAACACATGAGGGGACATCACAAGTGAAGAGGGCCAAGATAGACCTTCTTCGGTCCCAATATGAAAATTTTTGCATGCAAGAGAATGAAACCATAGATGATATGGTTACTAAGTTTACAAAGATTACTAATGGTCTTGCTTCTCTAGGTGAAGAAATCAACAATGACCAAAGGGTGAGAAAGATCATCCGGGCTCTCCCTCCATCATGGGAAGTGAAAGCTACAACATTGAAGGAACTCAATGACAAAGATGAGATTGAGCTCATTGGACTCATTGGTAACTTGAAGACCCATGAGATGGAGAGAAAGGCAAGAGAGGACATGGCACCTACCAAAAAGAAGACCATTGCCTTCAAAAGTCATGCTACCTACTCCGACGAAGATGACGAAGAAGAAGATGACGAGGAGCTCTCACTTCTAGTCAAAAATGTCCGGAGGATGTACAACAAGGCAAAGTTCCAAGGAAGAAGGAGATGGCAAGGAGGCAAGGAAGAAAGGAAGATCATTTGCTTTAATTGCCAAAAGCCGGGACACATAGTAGCGGAGTGTCCGGACAAAGTAAAGTCATCTTCATCCAAGAAGCCATACAAGAAAAAGGCTATGAAAGCAACATGGGATGACGAAAGTGAATCCGAGGAGGAGATTGACACCGCCAATATGTGCTTCATGGCAAATGAGAGCACAAGCAAGGTAACCCCCCCAACTTTTCTTGATGAAGATTTATCCATGGATGAGTTAAGTGAAGCATTTATGGAACTCTCTCAAAATTATGATTTCATGAAGAAAAAGTATTTGAAAATGAAAAAGGATAATGAATCACTTAGTATTCAAGTTGTAAATCTTACAAAAGAAAAGGATAATTTAGTTTCCACCTTGACCACTACTAAAAATGATTTTGAAAAATATAAGACTTCTTGCAAGGGTAAGGCCCCACTAATTGATTCTAATGAGATTGCCATGCTTAAGGAAAGATTAGACTCATTAGATGTTGTTTTGAAAAAGTGTAGTGAATTTGATAAAAAGAAGATTGAGGCTATGTTTCCTAAGAAACAAGCCCCAAAGAAAAATGCTCATGCTCATGTTCATGTTCATGCTACACAACCTAAACAACATGGCAAACCCCAAAAGCATGCTCACACTACTACACATACACATCATGCATTCATGTATAGAAAAGTGTACTCATGCTCACATTGTGGAAGGAAAGGACACTTAGCTAATTTTTGCTATGATAGACTAAGTGCATCACATCATAATGTTTGGGTTCGTAACACTAACTTTCAAGGACCCAAGAAAGTTTGGGTACCAAAATCAACTATTGTTTTAAATGATGTAGGTACTTTCCAAAGCCCAACGACGTAGAGGTTTGTGGTATCTTGATAGCGGTTGCTCAAGGCACATGACTTGGGACATCAATAACTTTGCAACCCTATCAAGATATCATGAAGGTGGCACCGTCACCTTCGGAGATGACGCCAAGGGTAAAATCATCGGTATTGGTAATGTAAAACTTGGCACCTCTCCTTTAATAGAAAATGTAGTTTTAGTTGATGGCCTCAAGCATAATCTCTTGAGTGTTAGTCAACTTTGTGATAAAGGTTTTGATGTTGTTTTTGATAATGTTTCTTGTAAAGTGATTGATAGAACTTCTAATGTTTGTGTATTTTCCGGTTTTCGTGAAAGCAATGTTTACATGATTGATATGTTAAATATGTCTTGTAATATTACTTGTTTAAAAGCCCTCGATGACGACTCTTGGTTGTGGCATAGGAGATTAGGCCACGTTTCATTTGACCATATTTCTAGGCTTAACTCTAAGGAAATGGTGAAGGGTATTCCTTCATTGAACTTTGAAAAGGACCGAGTTTGTGACGCATGTCAATTTGGGAAACAAACTAAGTCCTCATTCAAATCAATTAAGGATATCATGTCATCACGTCCATTAGAGCTAATCCACATGGATTTATTTGGCCCTACACAAACCAAAAGTTTAAGTGGGAGTAGATTTGCTTATGTTTTAGTAGATGATTTTTCGCGTTTTACTTGGGTTTATTTTCTTGAACATAAAAGTCAAACCTTTTCATATTTTCAAGCCTTTAAGAAAAGAGTTGAAAAGGAAAATGACTCCTCAATAATTAAAATAAGAAGTGATAGAGGAGGTGAGTTCATTAACCTTCCCTTTACCACCTTTTGTGAGGAACATGGAATAAAACATGAACTTTCTTGTCCTAGAACTCCACAACAAAATGGAGTAGTTGAGCGGAAAAATCGTACTTTACAAGAGATGGCTAGGACAATGTTGAATGAATATGGCCTACCACATTATTTGTGGGCCGAGGCCGTTCATACTTCATGTTACATTGCAAATCGTGTTTTCCTATGTAAAAATACTACTAAGACCTCTTATGAGATGTATTTTTCTAGAAAACCTAATGTTTCTTATTTCAAAGTGTTTGGTTGCAAATGTTTTGTTTTAAATACAAATATTAATTTGGGAAAATTTGATGCTAGATCATATGAGGCTATTTTTGTAGGTTACTCAAATACTAGTAAGGCTTATAGAGTCTTCAATAGGTCAACTTTGACTATTGAGGAATCTATTCATGTTAAATTTGAGGAATCTAACAAGTTTGTTAAGAATTGTGTAGAAATTGATGCTTTAGATGAAGGCTTGGAGAAAGTGACCTTGGAGGATGCTTCTACCATGGGAGACAAGCCAAAGGATGGTGATGGAAGTGAAGCCAAAGTGGAAGAGGCTCAAGGAAATGAACATCAAGCAAATGAAGAGGAGCCTTCTCAACCACTACCAAAGGATTGGAGATTCAATCCTCATCATCCCAAGGACCTCGTCATAGGTGAAGTATCAAAAGGGGTAACCACTCGCTCTAAGATTCAAGATTTTTGTGGTAATTTTGCTTTTATTTCACACATAGAACCTAAAAATGTCCTCGAGGCCGAGGCCGATTCATATTGGTTGCTTGCAATGCAAGAGGAGCTCAATCAATTTGAGCGCAATCAAGTTTGGCACCTTGTTCCTAGGCCCCAAGATAGACCAACTATTGGCACTAAATGGATCTTTAAGAACAAGTTGGATGAATCGGGTAATGTAGTTAGAAACAAGGCTAGGTTAGTTGCCCAAGGTTACACTCAAATCGAAGGGATTGATTTTGAAGAAACCTTTGCACCCGTAGCACGGCTCGAAGCCATACGGATGACCTTAGCATATGCCTCATTTAAAGATTTTAAGTTATTTCAAATGGATGTAAAGAGTGCTTTTCTTAATGGTTATATTGATGAGGAGGTGTATGTTGAACAACCCCCCGGGTTTGTTGATCCTACACACCCTAATTATGTTTATAAATTAGATAAAGCATTATATGGTTTAAAACAAGCCCCTAGGGCTTGGTATGAAAGATTGTCTTCATTTTTGATTTCAAATGATTTTAAGAAAGGAAAAGTGGATAAAACATTATTTACCAAACATGTAGATCAAGATATCCTCATAGTTCAAATTTATGTTGATGACATTATTTTTGGATCTACTAATGTTTCTCTTTGCAAGAATTTTGAATCATGCATGAAAAGGGAATTTGAGATGTCTATGATGGGGGAGCTCAACTTCTTTCTTGGACTTCAAATCAAGCAACGTAGTGATGGGACATTCATCAACCAAGCCAAGTACACCAAAGAACTCATCAAGAGGTTCGGGCTTGAAGGATCCAAAGTAGCAAAGACTCCCATGGCAACCACTACAAAACTTGACAAGGATGAACAAGGTAAGGAAGTAGACATCAAATTATTTCGTAGCATGATTGGTAGTTTACTTTATCTTACGGCTAGTAGGCCGGATATAATGTTTTCCGTATGTTTATGTGCACGTTTTCAATCATGTCCTAAGGAATCACACTTAATTGCGGTAAAACGCATAATTAGGTACCTTAAGGGCACAATTGATTTAGGTTTGTGGTATCCAAAAACTAACCAATTTACCATGACTAGTTATTCGGATGCCGACTATGCCGGTTGTAGGGTAGATAGGAAGAGTACAAGTGGAACATGCCAATTCTTAGGTAATTGTCTTGTGTCTTGGTCTTCCAAAAAGCAAAATAGTGTAGCCCTATCAACTGCCGAGGCGGAGTATGTAGCAGCCGGAGCTTGTTGTGCACAAGTACTTTGGATGAAACATACTCTTCTCGATTTTGATTTACATTTTGATCATGTTAAAATTTATTGTGATAATACTAGTGCTATTCACATGACCAAAAATGCTAATCAACATAGTAAAACCAAACATATAGACATTAGATATCATTTTCTTAGAGATCACTTTGAAAAAGGTGACATTGATATAGATTTTGTTTCAACCGATTTTCAACTTGCGGATATTTTCACAAAACCTTTAGATTATGCAAGATTTTCTTTTATTTGTGGTGAATTAAATGTTTGTAAAATTGATACTTAAAGTATCTTAGTTTGTTTCGTTTTGGTTTTTAATATGTGTTAAATTTTTTTTGTTGTTTTAACCCTTTTTGATGTATGACAAAAAGGGGGAGAAAAATGTATGAGTTTGGAGAAATACTAAGTTTTCTTAGTTGTTTTAATATTTGGTTCATGTTTGAGTTTCTTATTTATGGTGATGACTTTGTTTTAAAAATGATTTTTGTATGCTTACATAGTTTCTCATATTCATGTTAAATATATAGCATTGTTTAAGGGGGAGCTTTTCAAGCTTTTCCTCTTTTATTTGTTTAATAACTCATATGTTTTGTCATCATCAAAAAGGGGGAGATTGTTGGCCCAAGGTTACAATCAACCCATGTTTAGTGTATTTTGATGATTACAAAACATATTAGTTATTTGTACTAATATCATTTGTTGTTTAAAGTGTGTTTCAGGTTTATTATCATACTAGAAGTACTCTCACTCATATACAAAGATTTTGGACTCAAATACAAGCTATTGGATTCAAGACAAGTCAAATTGGGCTCAAAGTGCAATATTGAAGATCAAGTGAAGATTGCCCATGTTGAAGTCTTGAAGATCTAGAAGCTTGTAAGTGTAGTTTTTGTTAAAGATAGGATATGTAAATTTTGGCTCTAGGATTTGCACACACATTTGTTTTGTATGTTTCTATGTTTTCAAAATATTTATTTCTAGGTTTATGCCTTAGTTTATACATACATGTACCCAAAGCCTTATATCTTCAAAACTTGTTTAAATACATGTATATAAACTATTTTCAGCATAACACTTAGCTTAAGATTTTTAAAGAATTTTTACAAATTTTTCTAACTCAAAAATCTGCCCAGAAAACTGTTTTCCAGGCAGACCGGTCGACCGACCCTAAATATCAGTCGACCGGCTGCTGTGGCCAGACATGCACAAGGCTGTGCATGTCTGCCGGTCGACCGACCCTAAAAAATCGGTCGACTGATTTTTGTGGTCTGCTCTCTGTATCTTTCGGTCGACTGGGTCGGTCGACCGATAGAAGGAAACTGTGTTTCCTTCTGTGTGATCGGTCGACTGGCAGTCGACCGGAGCCTCAACGGCTCTTTTTCCAGCAGAGACCCGGTCGACCGGAAGTCGACCGGTAAGCCTGCAACAAGCCCAACGGCTCTTTCCTCTTTGGGCATTTCTGAAAAACTGTTTTTGGGTTTCTCTTTAACAGAGTTTTTAGGAGTTGTTGGGGTGCTTTTGCAGAAGATTTTAGCAGGAAAAATCAGGGTTTTAACCTATTCTCTCCCTATAAATAGTGGGGAATAGGCCTTAGTTATTTACCAAGAAAAATACAAGTTTTCATTGTTTTTCAAGAGAAAGAGAAAAATAGTTTAAAGCTTTCATTTCCATTCTTTTAAGTTTGATTTTCAGTTGTTGTTTGATTCTTAATATCACTCTACAACTGAAGCTTTTCTCACAAACACTTCATTGAGCCAAAAATTTCATATTCTTTCTATAGGTGAAGTTGTAAAAGTGTGAGAGTGTTTGTAAAAGAGAAAGAGTGTTGTGGTCTAGTTGAGATCACCAATTTGTAATTCTTTGTTCTTGTGGAGACAAGTTCCTAAGGGGAATTTCTTTGTAAGGTGAAGCTACGGGTTTGAGGTCTTTGGAGGCCTAACTTGTACGGGATCCTAAGGGGATAGTGGAAACCCTTCACGGAGGTGAAGGCGGGGACTAGAGCTACGGGCTCGAACCTCGAAACAAATCACTTTGTTTGCGATTGGCTTGGCGTTCCTCTTGCTTAATTTCTTGCTTCAATTACTTCCAATTTATTGCTTGTGAACTAACTTTTATTTGTGCTATCCTTACTTGTTTATTTTACTTGCCTTCAATATTTCTTGCTACAATACTTGTGTGCATTTCATCATTGCATTTCATACTTGGAATTGTTCGATCACACCTCAATACAACACGGTTGCATTGCGCACCTCTAACCCATTTAAGGGGAATTGGGAGGAAGGAGTTCAGAACCTCGCAAGGGGTATTCGGCTCTTAGTCGTGTTTTGAGAGATCGTTGCATCACTCACTTAAGTAAAATTTAAAAAGAGCATTAGATTAGCAATTACACCTATTCACCCCCCTCTAGGTGTATTTCATAATAATCTTGACAACTAAATTAAACAACTTACACTGGGATAGGGAAAATTGATGGAGGAGACAACGTCTGTATTTTGGGTGGACTTAGGATTTAGGTTGCGCAGTCGAAAGAGGGTTCCACTGCAGGGTTCCCGTGGGGTGACTGGCACCCCGTCCTATTTCCTGTTCTTGTTATATATGTTATACATGTACCTGTTGGCCCAAAGGCCAATCACTCTAGTTTTGATGATGATCAACTCATGTAGTTATAGTACTAATGATCTTGTGTTTAATTAGTCTCAGATTTATGATCAAGATCTTAGTAGGTGTGTAGCTTCAACAAAGGATTTAAAGTCAAGTTTTGGAGCTAGCACGGTTTGATTCAAGAGCTTGTGCATCAAGACCACATCAAGTACTCAAGAGGCGTCTAACTCTTTGGATCGAGTTTGGACCAAGTCAAGAAGAGGAGAAGACTTCAAGTGAAGACTTCAAGAAGAAGACTTGTGTCTAGGTTTGTTTTTATAAGATTTTATTTTTAGATAAAATGTAAAGGATAGAATAGTTGGTGGATTGCTCAAGTATATCTTACACACACACTCTTGATTTAGATGAGTTTTCATAAAAGAATTTTCATTTTGGAAAACACTTTTCATTTTGAAAAATACTGGTTTGGTTTTTAGAATTCAAAGTATACATGTCTTTAACCAAAATCATGTTTAGAGCTTAAATGACAAAAACATAGATATTTCATCATGTATGTGTAGTGGATCATATCCATACACTCTATGCTTTCAAAGTGTTTAAAATATCTTGTTTTTGTATTTAGAGAAGTTTTGGAAAAACCAAATTGGGAAAATACAGTTTTTGTTTTTAGCCAAAATTTATAAGTTACAAAAATAGTTCAAATTGTTTGTAACATGTCTTGATTTTGCTCAAACATGTTTGATTATCAAAGTATAATACTGAAACTATTTTTGTAGAATTTAGAGATTTTATGAGATTTTATCAAAGTCAAAATGCCAAGTTTTTCAATCCCAAAACTGACCTGACCTGGCTTCTGCCGGTCGACCGGACCGGTCGACCGAGCTACGAGTCGGTCGACTGGGATGGTCGACCGACGTACACAGAATATGCACACCAAGTCTGCTGGAGGGCCGGTCGACCAACCCGGTCGACCGTCAGAGAGCTTCTGCTCTCTGGAAAGCCCCAGTCGACCGGGCCGGTCGACCGGCAGAGAGCTCTGCTCTCTGTTCCAGGCAGCGGTCGACTGGGCCGGTCGACCGAGGCTCCAACGGTCAGAAATCTGACCGTTGGCGGTCAACCAGGCCGGTCGACCGTCAGCCGCCAGGGCTGAAAAATTGCCCCAACGGCTAGTTTTTCTAGCCCTATATAAAGAGGGCTTTTGGGGCTACTTTATACAAGATTTTGAAGTGGGTTTTGAGCCAGTTTTTCCAAATCTTTTAAGAGGTTTTCTCCACTTGTATTTGAGCCAAATACTTCCATTCAAAAGGAGAGTTTATCAAGAGTTTTCAAAAGTGATTTCTTGTGTTTTCCTCCACACATTCCATCCTTGTTTTTCTCACAAACACTTGAGCTATCCATTGACATATTCATCCTATAGGAGTGTTATTGTGAGAGTGTTTATTGGTGATCAAAGTGTTTAGATCACCAAGAGATCTTTCTTGTACTTTGAGGAGGCGGACTTGCGGGTTCGCGGTGTTTCGAGTTCATGTGTGAACTCTTTGTTTGAGGTGCGGCCTCGGCGAGCTTATGGGCTTACGGTGTGTTCGGGACTAGAGAGTCCAAGAGTTCTAGTGGGAACTCCTTGTAGGTATTGCGGCACCGAGTGATCCGGTAGGATCGATTTTAGTGGAAATCCTTCATAATGTTGAAGGCGGGGACGTAGAGCAAGTGTGCTCAAACCTCGAAATAAATCTCCCGTGTTTGCGATTGCTCTCTCTCTCTATCTCTTACTTATTTATATCTTGCATGCTTATATTGCTTTCATCTTTACATGCTTGATATATATTTATGCTCACATTGTTATATGCTTGGGGATTGTTTGCTAACACTTGTATTCAATCAAGAGAGCCAACGCGGCACCTCAACTCTTATTTAGAGGAATCTTGAGGAGTTAATCCAAAGCCCTTCACGGGGAATCCGGCTACACTCTTGTGTTATACGTAGTGTTTAGTTTAATAAGTTTTTAATTCCGCATTATTGACCATTATATTAGCTCATCACCTATTCACCCCCCCCCCCCTCTAGGTGATTTACAGTACCTGCTCCTGTTATACATGTTCCTGACTACCTTGCGGTAGGTCCTGGTTCAGCGCCAGGGGTCTGGGCCGTGGTCCCGGGTATGCACGGGACCCACCTAAAACACAGACAATATCTTCAACCGATTAGCTTTAATAACTGAGGGCCTCGATTGGCATGTGTAATAGGCGTAGTATGGCATGCGTCTATTACATGTGGCAATTGGTGTTCGCTGACATAATTAATAATGAAAACTGAATTCTTATATTGACATTATAAACTGAACTTGACATCTGCCTGCATGTTATGATAGACATTGATTATACTCATGACCTGAGGTACCCTTGATTATATCACTGACTGACTTAGTTCTATTCATTTATTGTTGGCATGTTATTCCAACCTTATCATGTATATTTTATTTCCATATGCTTATACGTTACATGCATGTGCACCTTCCCTTTTTATTTTACCACTCATTAGGTCGCTTATTGACGACCCTGAGTTTGCTATGCTCAGATTCAGATCTGAGGACATTGCAGGACCAGAAGTACTTTGAGCGCGTTGCAGATCTCCAGTAGATCATCCGCAGTTCAGTTCGTGAGGACTTTTAGTATTTTTGGTTTTATTCTTGTTATGCTTATAATAAGTGAACTTTCAAGACATTATTGTACTTGCTTTTGAATGCTGGAATATGTTATGAACTTTATGTTTTGATTTAATACATTGAGGCTTAGCATATTTTTATTGAAAATACGTCGCCGACTCTTGTCACGTACCCAATTTTGTGTATTTTGGGAAGTGGGGCGTGACATTTTTATTCTTTAAAATTTCATTTTCTTTTAAAGTAAGATCAAGTTAGGTTCTTAATGAATCCCTTTCATTTGAAATCTCAACATTCTCTTACAAAACCATATCAAGTTTTGAAAACAAGTTTTTATTTTCTTCTTTTAATTCAAAACTCTTCTTTTTCAAAATTTTATATTTTGACAGCAAATTCTCACAAAATATAGAAAGCTCTTCATTTAAGGCATGGGCATCCATAACATTATCATCAATGGATGAGTAAGCACAATCATCAAGATAAGTGTCTGAATTTACCTCAAGAGAGTCATTCCCTTGGACCATGAAGCAAGCTTGGTCAGACTCATCTCTACTAATTCCTTCTCCAAAATGTTTGTCATTTGTTGCTTGAGAGAAATCAATAAGTTCCACACTGCAAAAGTGGAATCACAATGAAAAATCAAAGAAATATAATCTTAACTTAGTAATTGCCTAAGTGCAATCAATGCTTGTGCATTACCCTCAATGTACTTGTCATTACCAAAATATGATTTTTTAGTAGTGGCAAGATAAACATGCAAACCTAGGGCTTTTAAATATGAACTCATTTTAAATTATCACATATCTATGTTAGAATCATCAAACATAGGTGAAGTAAGATAATTCATGAGTGTAAACTACTATGTGTGCAACACAAATCCAGATTAGCAATTCAAAGATCACACTCCTAGGTGGTTAAACTGAATATTAGGAGCGCTAGCTCTGATACTAATTGAAAGTACACCTAGAGGGGGGTGAATAGGTGTAGTGCTAATCTAATGACAAATGATGTGGAATTAAAAACTTAATTACAAACACACATGATGTAACCAAGAGTATGTCTGAATTTCCCGGGAAGGGCTCTGGAACTACTCCTCGAGATTCCTTTAAATTAAGAGTTGAGGTCCTTCAATAGCTCTCTTAGTTGAACACAAGTATGAGCACACAAACAATACGAAACATGTATATGATATGGGCAATTAATAACAATGCAAGATATGAGCAATTAATAACAATGCAAGATATAAGAGAGTAGAGAATTGAGAGATAGAAGATCAAACGCAAACACGCAGATATGTTTCGAGGTTCGAGACACTGCTCTACGTCCTCGCCTTCACACAGATGGATTTTCACTATGTCCACACAAGACCTTCCACAAAGGGACCTCACCGAGGAATTAAAAATTACAACCTTGAAGTACATGTAGACTGTCTAAAAATCACTGAGAACAAATCATCAGAGAGCAGAGGCTATACTCCAGACGCGAGGCTAATCAGAACCACTCGTACAAAGTCAAAATGCGGGGCTCGAAGCCCACGTCCCCAGCTTCACTGCAATCAAAGCTCAAAGCACAGGTCTCAACCTCACCGCAGTGTCGAAACGCGAGGCTTGAAGACCGCATCCCAACTTCACTGCAAAGCTAAGATGTAGAGTTCGAAGCCCGCGTCTTGCAAAGCTCGAAGCCAGTATTTTCAACTGCTAAACGCCAAAACGCGAGGCTCGAAGCCTGCATCCCAGCATCACTGCAATGCCAAGACGCAGAGCTCGAAGCCCGCATCTTAACGTCACCACAGTGTCAAAACGTGAGGCTCGAAGCCCGCGTCCCAGCTCCACTACATAGCTAAGACGCAGAATTCGAAGCCCGCGTCCCAACATCACCGCGGTGTCAAAACGCAAGGCTCAAAGCCCCTGTCCTAGCATCACCGCAATGCCAAGACGCAGAGCTCGAAACTCGCATCTCAACATCACCGCAGTGTCAAAACGCGAGGCTCGAAGCTCGCGTCCTAGCATCACTGCAATACCGAGCTAGAAGCCCGCGTTTAACTGTGAAAAAGCCCTGCGTTTCAGTTATAACTGCCCTCATTACCGGGTCAACCACTGTTCACATAATGAGAGGAGTTAACCCCCATCGTGGAGGGTTTTTAGGAGACAGTTTTCCCCTAAAACCCTATAAATAGCTCAGTTTGCTATTGAAGATGGGCAGAATTTTCGGTGGATCGAATTGGGCCAAAGAGAATTTTAGATCGAACTTGATCAAGATTTTCAGCTGAGGAGCCCCTGAAAAAGAGTCAAACTTTTCTACTAACTTGCTGAGTATAAGTTTTTGCCAAACTCTCTTTGAGATTCCATTTGGATAGGAGTTGTGTGATTGAGATGGACCTGCACACAAATACAGAATTTCAGAACTTTTAAAACAGTAGTGTAAGGTGCTCAATTCTACCGCTATAGCAAGTGGCTATGCGGGTCATGATCCACAAGGAGGGACTAGCGATGGAAGCCTTTTAGTAAGTCTTCTTTTAAGATACAAAATATGGTTAAAGTTCTTCTTTAGTTCTTAAAAAGAAAATGAAAAAGAGTTAAAGTCAAGTTAGGAAGAAAGTGAGAGATTGGGAAGATGGAGAAACCAGAATTGGATATGTACAAAGAAATAGAAAAGGAGTGATAAAAGAAGTAGGTGTTGTTGGTGTAGGTGATCTAAACTAAAGAAATAAAAGAAAAGAAAGAAAAGATTAAAGAAATACTTACCTCCTTTGGTTGATGACTTACCTAAAACCCTTGCATGTGCTACCTTGTTTCAGAGGCGTTCAACGCATAAGCCATAAGATCGAGTTCAGTCCCCATTCGCATTACATCATCAAGACGAACAAGAATGAAATGATACGGAGTCTTGAGGAGGAGAACATCATCATGAAATATCGTTGGCACTCACAGAAACATTGTTATACTGATGCTTCGAGATTCACTGGAATGCTCATCATAGCCAAAAGAGGAAAAGTAGAAAGAAGAAGAAGGAAACAAAAGTAAAGACAAACATAAAAAAAAAGTTACCTTTTATTGGTTGCAGAAACGATGGAAGAAAGGAGGAGGTACATCGGTGTCACTCTCAACATAAGCCTCTCTCTCTTACTTACATGAATCTCAATATAACCTAAGCTTACAAAGAAATTAAAATTACATAAAAAAAAGAAAATAAAAACCTACACTACAAAGAATGAAAAACTGGACTAAATCCTATCTCTTCATGGTCCTCCCTGTTTACAGTGAAAACCCTGCCTTTTATAGGCAAAAACCCAGAGGGGGGAGCCGTGAGGAGATAGGGGGAGCAAACGCTCCCCCAACTGAAATGATAAGGCCAGGGAAATGCGGGTTTGGCCGCGTTTCCGCGGCCTGACTGTAGCCAGGTGGCCACAGCCAGGGGGTGGTAACTCCTGGATTCGTGTTTTGGCTTTATCTTCAACTGGATTCTCGTTTCAGCTCTTGGATTTGACGAAACGATCTTTGATTGTTGGCTTTAACCACTTAATTTGGGAAGATCCATTTCAACCGGTTTTCAACCTCTCTGATTTGTCAAGATCTGCCCTGATTCCCTAATTTTGAATTTATTCTGAATTAAATCAGAATTTGGTGGGCTTTTTGGGCTCATTTCTCTTCACTCTCCTTTAGGAATGGGCCTACAAATAAACTAAACAATAATTAGGAACAAGCAGAGTTTATTTTATAATAAGTATGAGAATATGATAATAAATGTGCAATCTTAGCGACCGATCACACTCACATACCTATCTTTTGCTCGTCCTCGAGCAAAACAACTAAACTATACTAAAGATTATTAGACCACTTTCGCAGGTCACGCGATTGCACTGAGCATGTGCAATAAGCCGTTAAACCTCTTGATTTCCCCTAGACGACGAGTTTTGTCTCGTGAGGGTTTTCAGTAGATTACACCCACAAAATCCATAAAGAAAGAGAAATAAAGAGTTAGTATTTTCGAAAAGCATTTTGAAAGAGAAAAATATTTGAAATATAATTGTAAGATTTAAGTAATCTATAAGTTATAGGAAAACTGAATTTTTCATTCCTAACTTAGTCTCTATTCAAAAATTTATTATCAATCAAAGTAAGGAGTCAGATTGTACTTCTCATCTAGTCTATTACTTTACCCTAAGTCATATGCACCTTGTGACCGTGAAAATTTTGACTAAGGGTTCATTAGCTCTAACTCTTATGCCTTATTTATTTATATATATATATATATATATATATATATATATATATATATATATATATATATATATATATATATATATATTTGTGGTATTATTTCTTAGTTCTATTAGGCTTTCTAATCTGCCCATGTAACAAGCCTTTAATCGATGACTCCCAAACCAGACGGTCTTAGGGCATCGGGTGAGAAAACACCCCAAGGACTTAAGGACTCGAGCAAACAAGGCCACAAAACTAAGGATTTTATTATATGAACCCCTTTTAGGCGTGAATACTTATGCTTTATTAGGCACAAATACCCAGCTTAATCAGAGGATTTTTATATATATTTTTTCTCAAACTTATCTAATCATCTTTCACATAAATACCAAGGCTTACTTAGGCCAAAGCACCTAGCTAATCAATAATTAGATTTGTTCATCTTTCATAGATCTATTTTTTTTTATATAAGGCATAAGAATCTTTGTTTTTGAACCCTAAGTGTGTAAGTGTATGAAATGTGCATATTTCACTAAGGTAAAGATCAAGACTAAATTACTTTGACAAATTATCTTCCTAACCCTAAAAATCAAACAAATAATCTTATTTTGACCAAGTATAAGAAATCCTAATTTTGATTTTCTTATTCCTTAAAATTGATTCAATTTCTTACAAAAAATATGTCAAAATATTGTTTCTATTTTCAAAAAGTTTTTAAAAGTAAAGAAAATGTTAAATTTTTTTTTAATAAAAAGAAAAACCTAAGTTATGTTTGAACCCTCCCCCACACCTATCTCATGCATTGTCCTCAATGTATGAATTAATGCATAGATGCATGAAAAAGAAGAAAGGGAAGGAAATATTACCTTAAGGTGATGGTTCCGGTAGTGGTCTGATTGGTCCACGAAATGCGGCCCAATCGACTTTTCGTGAAGTTCGGAGGAACCCCCCAGAAATTTCTCTAATATAACCCACTAAAATGATATATACATGAATGATTTTTATTAAATATTTGACCACATCTAATTTCCAAATTCCATAATTAATTTCAGAGTCAATTTTGTCAACCGCCTTGTCCCAAAATGGAGTGTGAAAAGATAGAATGATTGACTTGGACTCAGAAAGTATGGGAACTAATACCGACTCAGGAAAGTGACTTAATTCAAGTAAAGGTTCAGGAGTCGAGATTGGCTCAGGAAGTGGGTCCAAATCAAGAAGTTGAAACTCAAGTCCATATTCAGTTTCCCACAATGGAATGTGACTTAATATTGGTGATTCAAGTTCAAGAATGACAGGTGTGGGAATCAAAACTGACTCTAAAATATTACTCAAGTCGGGTAACAAAACAGGAGTCAATATTAATTCGGGAATTTGAATTGGATCACAAATTTGAGAATCTAGGTCACATTTCTCATTGAGTTCAATTTCATAAAAATGAGAACTTGCCAATTTGTCAATAGGACTTTCAAAAGTGTGAAATTGGTTAAGTTCAATATAATAATCACCAAAGATGAGTGATTCAATTTCATGATGAATTGGCACATGATCCAATGTTAACTCGGGAAAAAGATTGAAATCAGGTGAAGACACCTGAGTCATTATTGAATCAGGAAGTAGAATTGAATCACTAAGTTGAGGTTCATGATCATATTCATTCTCAAGTTCTATTTCAAGAAAGGGATAACTTGCCAAACTGTCAATGTCATTTTTAAAATTTAAAGTTTGGGCAAGTTCAAATGATTGTTCTGAAATGGAACCATGTTTTCCAAAACAACATGACTCTTTAGCTCTAACAGAATGGTTAACGACATCAGAACTGGCCAAACGGTGAGAACGTAGAGTTTGGACCATCATATCTATGTCATGATTACGAGCGTTTTGAGCCTGAGTCATGGCTTCAAGCATCTTTTCATAGTTGATTGGTTCATCGTTTTGTTGAAAAGATGAAGTATTGTCTTGGAATTGGTGGTGAAATTGTGACTCCAACAGATTTTGTGATTTTTGTTTGGACTCATGCATACTCATTTTCAAAATTGATGGTTTTCTATTTTGGACTAGTGAAACTGAGTATGAATCTTGGAAATATTGTGGATAAGGTGGATAAGGAGGGCAAGTTGGTTGAAAATTGGACTCGGGAGAGGTGAATCCCCACTGACTCTGTGAAGAGTTGAAATTATTGTGAAAATTATGGTTATAAGATTGGGGGCATGGGTTATATTGATTCGGATAAGACCAATCCGGCACACTAGGTTGGTTAAAGTTATGATATGCCGGGTTGGTAATATCCGAAAAAGAGGTTGGTGTGTAATATGGATTACCATTAAAATTAGAAAAATTATTGTTATAAGTCATATTACACAATATAACACAAACAAAGAAAAAAACAAACAAATAAGCAAACAAAAAAGAAAAAATTCTAACCTAAGTTAGGGTAGACCTTTGACCTAGACGACTCCTAACTGGTTAGACAGTCCATAAGAGGTATAATGCAGACTTTAACCACAAGCTAATCAGCCAGGTCAGGGCAAGATTGGTGGGAGGTTATCCGTCAAAGACATTCCTTAATTAAGTAACCACCAACCTTCGAGCTTTCGGCCCTTAATCCCCTTCCTAGACACTGATTTGGGAGGAGTCAAATTTCAACACCTTTCCCCCTTAGGATAATCTCCTAATTGAGTCCGAGATGTCCCTAGGGCCAACGCTACTCATTTTTAGTTAGGCTTGGGTTAGTGAGTGAGGAGATTGTTTGTGGGCTAAGGGAGGGTAATGACTTCCCCGCCTTATCTTGTTTATAGGACAAGCCCTTAGATCAATTTAGTTCAGTGTACAAGAAAAGCAACACTTAAGCAATGTAAACAATCCAAAAGTGTTCTTATACTAGATGTTATGCACACGTACCTTTGCTCTAGCACTCTTCAACAGTAAATAAAAAATGTAATGAAATAGACACGTGCCTAAATGCAAAGTCTAAATCATTTTTTAGCATTTACAATCATCATTTTACTGTTGAGGTTAGAAAGTAAATACAGTGAGACAAACAAGGAAATAAATGCTACAAATATTTAAACTACGCAATTCAGTCAACCTGCAGAAAATACAGGTTAGTAGTTCACTCAGTTTGCTACAGGACTGTAGCAAATCTGAGGGCTTCTTGGCTCTGCTTTCTTGAGCAGAGTCCAAGGCCACTTATGTTTCCACTGCAGCAAGAATTCCTTGTTGTTAAATCTGTACAAAAAATAAAGAAGAAAGTTAACTAAAAATGTAAACTTTAAAGAGAATTACTTACCGTCCCTCCCCGGCAACGGTGCCAAAATTTGATTGAGATGGATCTGCACACAAATACAGAATTTCAGAACTTTTAAAACAGTAGTGTAAGGTGCTCAATTCTACCGCTATAGCAAGTGGCTATGCGGGTCGTGATCCACAAGGAAGGACTAGCGATGGAAGCCTTTTAGTAAGTCTTCTTTTAAGATACAAAGTATAGTTAAAGTTCTTCTTTAGTTCTTAAAAAGAAAATGAAAAAGAGTTAAAGTCAAGTTAGGAAGAAAGTAAGAGATTGGGAAGATGGAGAAACCAGAATTGGATATGTACAAAGAAATAGAAAAGGAGTGATAAAAGAAGTAGGTGTTGTTGGTGTAGGTGATCTAAACTAAAGAAATAAAAGAAAAGAAAGAAAAGATTAAAGAAATACTTACCTCCTTTGGTTGATGACTTACCTAGAACCCTTGCATGTGCTACCTTGCTTCAGAGGCGTTCAACGCATAAGCCATAAGATCGAGCTCAGTCCCCATTCGCATTACATCATCAAGACGAACAAGAATGAAATAGTACGAAGTCTTGAGGAGGAGAACATCATCATGAAATATCGTTGGCACTCACAGAAACATTGTTATACTGATGCTTCTAGATTCACTGGAATGCTCATCATAGCCAAAAGAGGAAAAGTAGAAAGAAGAAGAAGGAAACAAAAGTAAAGGCAAACATAAAAAAAAGTTACCTTTTATTGGTTGCAGAAACGATGGAAGAAAGGAGGAGGTACATCGGTGTCACTCTCAACATAAGCCTCTCTCTCTTACTTACATGAATCTCAGTCTAACCTAAGCTTACAAAGAAATTAAAATTACATAAAAAACAAAACAAAAACCTACACTACAAAGAATGAAAAACTGGACTAAATCCTATCTCTGCATGGTCCTCCCTGTTAACAGTGAAAACCCTGCCTTTTATAGGCAAAAACCCAGAGGGGGGAGGCGTGAGGAGATAGGGGGAGCAAACGCTCCCCCAACTGAAATGATAAGGCCACGGAAACGCGGTACGCGGCCTGGCTGTGGCCAGGTGGCCACAGCCGGGGGGTGGTAACTCTTGGATTCGTGTTTTGGTTTTATCTTCAACTGGATTTCTCGTTTCAGCTCTTGGATTTGACGAAACGATCTTTGATTGTTGGCTTTAACCACTTGATTTGGGAAGATCCATTTCAACGGTTTTCAACCTCTCTGATTCGTTAAGATCTCCCTGATTCCCTGATTTTGAATTTATTCTGAATTAAATCAGAATTTGGTGGGCTTTTTGGGCTCGTTTCTCTTCACTCTCCTTTAGGAATGCGCCTACAAATAAATTAAACAATAATTATGAACAAGCAGAGTTTATTTTATAATAAGTATGAGAATATGATAATAAATGTGCAATCTTAGTGACTGATAATTGCGCTACTCTGTCCGTGATCCAAGGAGAAAATTTCTCAAAGAGCACTGACGTTCACCCTGTCAACAAAAAAGAAGATTCACTTTCTACCACTACGAAAAGAACCTAGCCTTAAACAAAGAGAAGTTTTGAGCTTGAATATCTTCTCTCTCTTGTAATTGAAATTTTTGAGATTGTTATAATCTTTCATTGATTCAAGAAAATTTTACGATTCGGCTCTTCAATTTTTTCTAAAAAACAGTACACAACTCTAACTCTCACACATCTACATAAGAGGGAGCGCAAAGCAAAAAAAAGATACAACTTAGTGCTCCAATGATCACAAACACTCTTGATGATATTAAAGGATCACAAACAATTTTTCTCACGAAACATAGACCCTAAAGATAGGTTTAGAATTGGATAGCTCAAGTATGTGAGAAATCAAACAGTTTGAAAAAAAACAAAGAAAATACTTAGAAAAAACTTCTTGATAGATATAAAAATTAAAGAACCAAATAGAATTCTCAAGGACTTGATTTTCTTTGATTTTTTTCAAAACTTTGAAAACAAATAAAGATAGAGAATTTTGGCACAAAAACTCTTTTGAAAACTTTGCTGAAAATTTAAAAGAAGTGAAGAATTTTTGCTCTTAAAAATCTTGTCTAAAACTGGCCTCATGGACCCCAATTTATATGGGATCCAAATTATAGCCGTTGGGGTCCAGAACATGTCAAAAAATAACCTGTTGGTCGACCGCCCGGTCGACCAACCAATGGTCAGATTTTTGACCGTTGGGGCTGTCGGCCGGCCGCCCGGCCCAAGGCACCTCACTGTCGGTCGACCGTCCGGTTGACTAAGGGCAGAACCAGAGATCACCCTCTCTGGTCGTTCGACCGTTTGGTCGACCGGGGCCAGATCCAGAGAGCAAGCTCTCTGGATCGGTCGACCATATGGTCGATCGGCCCAATGGCCAGGGCTTATGCACATTGCTGTGCACATTGATCGACCATCCGGTCCGGTCGACCGAGCCACTGGATCGGTCGACCGCTGGCAGCCCAAAATTGAGATTTTAGGGTTTAAAATCTAACTTGATAAATACCTAAAAATTCTCATAAACTTCATAAATTTCACAAAAATAAGTTCTCATAAATATTTTAAAGTACAAATATGTGTGATAAAAAATAAACAAATATTACAAACATGTTGAACTATTTTTGAGGTATAGAAGTTAAAGCTTAAACTGAAAATTGTATTTTACAAATTCAAACATTAAATTGGAATCTGATTTTTTTCAAAACTTGTACAAAAATAAAAACAAGATATTAAAACTCATTTGAATCATTGTGTGTATGAAAATGATCCAATACACATATAAAATGAAATACTTATTTTTGACAATAAGCTCAAAATAAGTTTTGACTTTAACAAAACTTAAACCATGAAGTAGAAACATCAAAATAAATTTTTCTAAACAATATGAAACAATAGTGCATATGGATGAAATCTAATACAAATATAAATCCTGTAAACTTGTTTTGATAAAATCTATTCATGGAAACGAAATGCGTATTCTTTGAAACTCAACCGGTTAAACCGAAATCAAATTTTCTAAAACTATTTCTTATGAAAACGATATATAAATTTTTTTTTTGTGAGTGTATGAGCTTAAGCATATCAAAACTAATCTATCCTTATACAAGATCTAAATACTAAGTTAAACAAACTTAGATACAAGTCTTCTTATCGACCTTCTTCTTCAAGATGACTCGATCCAAATACGATCCATGAGCTTGACTCCATCTCGAGTACTAGATGCGGTCTGGAAGCGCGAGCTCTTAAATCAACACGTGTTAGATCCAAAACTTGACTTTGAATCTTTTGTTGAATCTAAATACCTACTAAGATCTCGATCATTATCTGAAACTTATTAAACACAAGATCATTAGTAACTTAACTTCATAAGTTAGTCATCATCAAAACTAAGGTGAAGGGCCTTTGGGCCAACAAGATTAACAGAAATATGTAATATCAGTTGGATAATCCAGAAGATTAGTGAGCCATAAATAATGATGCATTTATATTACCTCAAGTAATTACATGATTAATCTGCATGTCTAGTTCCTAATACTTCAATATATAATGTGAACCAAAAATAAATTTTCAAATCAAGATAAAACCAAGATATAAATAAACTTAATAACTTAAGGAGTGTTCTAAACATTTCAAACTGCACTATGAAATACTTAAACAAATATTGGTTATTAAAAGTTTAAACTTGAAAGAGAGTATTAATTCACACTTTGGTAGAAAAAGGTGGACAGGAAATAGGCACAATGACATCATGGAAACAAAGGAACTAATTTGGTCCTTCCACCACACTACAAAGCGTGCATTTTACAGAGCAAAAGTTGTGAACATGAATCTGACACAAGAACAAAAATGCATGCAGGAGACTGATGATACGATACCCTCAATTAATGGTACACTCAATGCCAATGTTTATATAAATGCATATAAATACCATGTTTTCTCTTTATGTATTTGAAGAATTTGCAAGAATATGAAATTGAAATTATGAATAACAGTTAAGCTGTCTAATAGTGAAAATGAGACAGTTCATGGAAGAAGGTCACTAGTCTTGTTTTAAATATCGGCCGAATCAGTCAAGATATTATCCGATATCTATTTTTTTGCCTGCTGGCGATCGATATGGAGAAATCGTTAGCCATATCGTTCGCAGTAAAAAAACGGCTGATATTTGAAATATCGACCGATAAATAGCCCGATATCGGCCGAAAAAATCACCTGCTATGGCGCCCGATATGAAATAACTTATTTATTGCACGTTCGCGTGTAAATGTACATTATTTTTTACTATCTTTGAATGCATATTACATCATTTTATTAGATAGATATCTATAACACTAAACCAACTTTTAGTTATCAGTATTTCATTATATATATATAGTGTTCAATCCGAATGCTCGATATGCGCGCGTATCCCTGATATCCCCCCCAATATCCAATATCCGATGTGAAAACTCCCATCCGATACAATCCCGATATCCTATATTTAGAATCTTGGTCATAGTATGATTCAAATTGGATTTAACATCAAAGGAAGGAAGGACTCTAGCTACTTGTCTTTTTAATGATTAAACTTCAACGCTTGATTTGGTGACGGCCTCCCTCTCCCTCCTAGGAGAGTAGATTAATTTTAGGGTTTTGTGAATTAATCTTGTGTATATGTATAGGGTGATTTTTTTTTTGTTTTTCTAATGTTTAGGTTAAGTTCGAATCGATTTTTAGTTAGAATTTGATTGCACCCACAAATTTGAATGTTTATCTATTAGTTTTAAATTGATTTGTGTGTGTTTAAGAATAGGAGAGAATTTTGCACGAATTTTAAATGATTTTTTGTTTGTTTTTATGTTTTTATCATTGAATATTCTTGGATTTAAAGGGATAAGGAATTAAGATGAATTCCATTTAGATTTTGTTTCTTATTGGGTGTGGGTATGAAAATCTAAACACTATTGGATAGTAAATTAAGTCATGGGCTTTGGATTTCTTATCGGATCATAATGTTTACTATTACTAAATATTTTTATTATTATTCATAATTATTACTTTCCTATTTTTTTATTTATTGTTTTAATGTTTCTTAATATCACCTAGTTTTAGGATATTACAGAGAGCGCATATGTCAGGCCCTTGTCAACCCCTTTTCCAGAGATTATCCCATGTGAGAATTTTCCCATTAATGACTAACCAGAGTAAGACTCTAATCTTTAGCGGCACCCTATTACCCCATATGATCTTGGCGAACAGGCATTACAATCAGTTGTCGTTCAATCTGCAATATGCACTCCTAACCGAAAAAAACTTTTTTGGAGTCTTAGACCCAAATGGAACGGTCCCTTGCCCCATTGTCCAACTGTAACTGTCTCGGAGGAGCTGCATTAGCTCATCCCTCTTGGCAGCTAGCTCCACCTGAATCAATTTCGACACCTTGATATCCCAACCACTATCTGACCGGGGAGCTGAGACCGGCCCAGCAGGATCATGGGCGAAAGGAAAAAGTTCAGGGAACAGCCTCCCCAAAAGGGACATCCGTGCACCATTTATCAGTCCAGAATTTAGTTCCTCTATCATTGATAATGTTCATCGCAATTCTCATGAAAAATATATCACTGATAAATCTCAAACCTTTCCAAAAAGAAGAAGAACTCCAATTAATGCATCTGTCTGCCCACACCTAATGACAGGCCAATAGTTGTAGGAAAGGAGCGATGCTCATTTATTGTCTGGTTCATCAAATAGTTTCCACCACAACTTGAGAAGCAAAGCAATGTTAAAGTCGCGAAAGTTAATGATACCTAAACCCCTAAATTCTTTACGCTTGCAGACCTGCTTCTAATTCACCAAGCTAAAGTCTTTCCCAACTTTGTGAGTCCTGTTCCAAACGAACATTAGTTCTTAGAGAATCGATCTCCCTTTTCCACCCATCTAGGAAGTGAGAAGAAAAGGAAATAAGTGGGAATGATAGTTAATCAAGCGCAAACACGAACATTGAGAAAATAAAACATAGATTTTCTAATAGGTTAACAATTTAACAGTAGAATCAACTATTAGACAAAATTCAACTAATAATTTCCACATTCAACAGAAGTTTACAATGCAAGACAAAACTCAACAAGCCTTGCTCTTAGCTAGAGTTTGATCAAGCCGTTCTTGATCGTGGTAAAAACGTTAGGTTGAGGTTGTGGGTGTTCACACGCGCACTTGAATTGCTAATAAATTTTTAATCCCAACATGCAAAGTGTTTGAATTTTGTCAAGGCGACGGAGTCCTGGGACTCAGCCTTTGGACTCGTGCGTGTTAATTTGTCCACAATTTAACTGTTTGAATTTGTACAAGTTTTTCATCCAGTTCGACTTCCCTTTATTTATTTTGCTTCCTGCATTCTCCTGTCAGTCTACACCCATTATTTTTCTCTCTCTCTCTCTCTCTCTCTCTCTCTCTATATATATATATATATATATATATATATATATATATATATATATATATATATTAAGAGATCAACCACGTTACATATGTTGAAGAATTACCCTTCTTCTTGTTTTTACCCAACTTGATCCCAGTCTTTGAAATTACAGGCCGTTGGCATCTCAATGGATCGATCATCTCCTTGCCTTTCTTCCTCATAAGCTGGTTGAGGGGGGTGTGCTCCAGCTCGTCGTTGTGCACAACCGAATCAGAGGAGCCCTGGGCTAACATCGATCTGAACTCTGCTATAACATCAGCATTGGGCTCAACAGTTAAAGCAAGCGATATTTGCATGTCCCTCGGCGGAGCAGCAGAGGCCCGAGGAGGGAGAACCACAGGGGATGAAGGAGGAGAGGTAGGGTCAGAACCAGTAACAGTCCAATTAGAGTAATAGCCTACACCCCCAAAATAATTGTAGTCGTAGGATCAAGCACTTGCCCCTTGCCAACGCTCGCAGCCATGGCCAAGCTCCCATGTGCTTGTTGACTGTCTCATGAACTGACCGGCCGTCTTCTTAACTAATTTTAGCACTATTTATTAAACTAAATATATATATATCAAACCTGTTGGCAATTTGTTCTCCCAAGTCAATGAAATCATTTGTTTAATCCCTCAGGCATCATTCAAAAAAGCACTTACCAACTTTTAATCTCTAATCATGTATAAAATTAAACTCAGTGACGGAAAAAAAAAACTAATGTCTAATTGTCATGATTAATGATCATAATTAAATATCCCAGTCTGACTTTGCTCTGCAGGCATTTTTATCTAATGAAACATGCATCCGTACTGATATACACCAAGTTCTTGACTTTGCCAGAGTCTCTGACAAATTTTCCTGCTTCTATTTAAAGCGGCGGAAATTGATAATGGTTTGCAAGCAAAAATTTCAAGAACCCCTCATGTCATCTTCATCAGCTCTGATGGTCGACAGGAAGATTCAGAAGAAGCCTGTGATCATCTACCTCGTGCCGCCCAAGGTGATCCATGCAGACGCCAGCGAGTTCATGGCCCTCGTGCAGCGACTCACCGGGAAATCTGCAGGTCCTCCGTCTTCGCCGTCTCCTGAAGCTGAGGTTTTGAAGCCCTGTGAAGGTTCTGCCAGCAAGGCGAGGCACCGCCAGTTTCCGGTGAGAGTTAAAGCCCGCCTCGCGCTGAGGCAGCCAAGCTCGGAACCTCAGTACAACAGTGCCATGTCTCCTTCATCCTATTTGAGTGAGTTTGTTGGCCATTGTGATCAGGATGTGTCTCATAGCAACTGGCTGCTTCATGGAGGTCAGAGTCTGGTTCCATCAGAGTACTCAGTTGAGTCACACCATTTCATTGACATATTCCAGTGATTAAAGAGGTCAATGGATTGGTTGGTTGGTTTGATAATTAGGGTTTGTGTGGTTGATTTGTGTACAGAGTGATCATTATAGCATGAATATAGATTTTACTTGTGATAAACATATTGATTTCTTGTTGTTAACACCAAAAGAAAAAGAAAGCATATTTGTTACTTGTAATAAGAGTCTGGTTATTAAACTAGAATTGTGATTTAAATTGTGGCAGATTTCTTGTTATTTAAATTGGTAACTGATATATTCACCATATATTTGAAACATATGCATGCAGTGTATAATTATTTATTCCATGCACTTGAAGCATTGGGTATTTGTAGCATTTGGTGTAAATAATTAGCTCCAAATTCATTGTTCATTCACACATTTGTTGCATTTTGACAATTAATCAAACATTAAAAATAAGTTACTTTGTTGATTTTAATAGTATTTATGGTTATGGGAATGAATTAGGGGCAATTTGGAAAACAAACATTCATAAATTTGTAGACACTATTATCTACTTTTTTTCCTTATGAAAGATTGTGCATTTGCTGCAATCAAACTTCGGGAGTGGATGTTTCCACCCCCAAAGAATGTTGAAGGTACCCAATGGATGAAAGCACCCCAAAACTTATAAAAGCACCTCCCAAAAAAAAAAATTCAAAAAATACCCAAGAACCCTTTTCTTCTTCCTCCTCCTTCCTTCATCCCCCCCCCCTCCTCCCCCTCCCCTCGACCCCTTCACCGGTGATCTCCCATCTACCCTCGGTCTCCCTCCCCCTCCCCCTCCCCCTCCCCACCTCCTCCCCCCTTCCCCCCTCATCATCGGCCTCCGTCCCCCTCGTCCCTCCGAATGAACTCCACTACCCCACTCCTCCCTCGTCGGCCCTCTCCCCCTCAACAAACTCCACCCCCTCGATCTGTTTAGCCAGTTCTGACTGAACAGAATTTATCTGTTCGGTTAGAATCCGGCTGAACAGACCAGATTCTGTTCAGCCAGCTCTCACCGAACAGAACTGTGGTGGGGGCAGAGGCCGAAGGGAGGGGGAGGGGCGGAGGGGGAGGAGGTGGGGAAGGAGTGGAGGAGGCCGGTGAGGGGAGAGGAGGAGGGGACAGAGGTGGGGAAGGAGAGGGAGGAGGTGAGGAGGGGGAGGTGCTAGCTGGGGGGGGAGGAGGAGCGGGGGTGGCCAGGGAGGGGAAGGCGGAGGGGGAGCAGGGGTGGCCGGGGAGGAGGGGAGGGAGGGTTTTTTGGACTTTTCACCAAGTTGAAATAGTCAAAAAAAAATAGCAAACTTGTAATAATTTTTGGGGATTTTTGAGGTGCCTTCATCATCCTTTGGGGTGGAAATATCCGCTCCCTTAAACTTCGCTGCAATGTTTACTGAAGTTGCGTATTTGTTTGGATGGAAAAGCTTAAAAATGGATTTCCCCTGAGCCTCACATTTTATGAATAGGTCATTACCAAGCCTCCTTCCCCTTTTTATACATCTAAACACAGGATTAGAAAAACGAAAGAATCTAGTTTCCCATTTTTTTATAAATTAGAAAATGTTGGGTTGAATGAACACAATCAAGAGAAAGTTTGATTTTCTCTAGAGTGCTCATTTTGGCCTATTTATTTAGTCTCACATTAGATAGAATATATAAAAGTATGTGGTTTATATACCAAATCTTTCACAGTCAATTGTTATAATTTATTCGATACGGGTCAGGTACACCAAACACGCGTGTGCCCGAGCCCATCCCATGTTTACATTTTTATTCTTTTATTCTTGTTTTGACTGATTCTTCTTCAGATCTCAAAATTCGCGGATCGGGCGCAAACCACTCGCTCGTTTCCGCAGACTGCCAGATCGTGCAGTTGGAACCGCTACAGATTCTGTGATCAAGCTATTGAACTCGGGATGCTATGCAGCTATAAATAGACCCAACTTCAAAAGCTTAAACCACACACTACTACTCTCTTCTCTTCTCTCCCTCTTCCAGACTCTTTGCTAGCATTCTGTTTGGTGGGAGGAAGTTCCTTGTAAAATTTCCTTGAATCATATGAAAGATTACAGCGGATTAACACTCCGACTACAAGGGAGGGAAGATATTTAGACTTGAATCTCCCCTTTGTTTAATTCTGGGTTCTTGATGTGGCGGTGGAAAGTGAATCTTGTTTTTCGTTGACCGGGTGAACGTCAGGACCTCTTGGGAATCCTCTCTTTGGATGGCAGACGGAGTAACCCAGCTCCTGTCGACCAGGAATCTCAAAGAGATTGTAGGCAAAAATTAACTTGTACGCAGCAAGTTGCTTGAAGAGTTGAACTCTCTTTCTTTTCGGTGGAAGTCTCGGGGCTTCTTCAGCTCACAAGCGAAATTCTTCTCCAAGAATTATCTGATCCACCGACCCCTTCTCCCTAGCAAACGGGGTTATTTATAGAGGTTTCAGGGGTGAACGTGCCCCCTAAAAATGCTCCATAATGGGGGTTAACTTCCTCATTATGTGGGCAGTAATTGACCCAATAACGAGGGCAGTTATAACTGAGACGCGGATTTCGGCCCTCGCGCCTTGGTGCTGAAGCAATACTGAGACGCGGGTTTTGACCCTCACGTCTTGATGCTGCAGTGATGCTGAGATGCGGGTTTCGACCCTCGTGTCTTGATGCTGCAGTGATGCGGAGACGTGGGTTTCGACCCTCGCGTCTTGATGCTGCAGTGATGGCTATGATTAGCCTTGCGTCTGGAGTTTAGACTCTGCTTTTTGATGACTTGTCTTTTAGTGATTTTTAGACAGCCTACAGAACCCCCTCCAAAGTTTTCGATATTCCGCGGTTGACTGGGACAGATTTCGAAATACTTTGGACTTTGGTTGAGTTCATACTTCTCATGATTGGACTGACAATCATTTGAGGTGCTCTGAGCTTGATCCTGTCTGGAATGTGGTCTTCGTGAGTGTACTGTGAAACCCTTTGAAGCCGCCAGAAATGATCGTGGCGAGTATCTAGATACCCAGTCTAGACCTCCCCAGTGCTCTGAGTTTGTTGTTGGTGTACTTTGAACCAGGGGTAAACAGTCATCTGCTTGTGCCAGTGTACTGTTGAACTGAATTACAGAAGCAAGAACTGAATGTAAGTCCTATAGACGCAGTGGTCATGTTGCTTTAAAGGCACGCCTCTTGTAGGGATGTGTCTTTTGGGATACAGCTTTCGCTCTGTGAAGTGGGCGCGACTTTGGCCTAGTTGAAGAGGCGCGATCTTCGGAGGTGTAGGCTGTCTAAAAATCACCAAGACAAGCCACCAAAACGCAGAGATCCAAGATCCAGGCGCAAGGCTAAATGTGACAATCAAGACGCGAAAGCTCAACGCCCGCGTCTCCATATCAAGGCGCGTTGGCTCAACGCCCGCGTCTCCGTATCAAGGCGCGTTGGCTCAACGCCCGCGTCTCAGCATCAAGGCGCGTTGGCTCAACGCCCGCGTCTCAGCATCAAGGCGCGTTGGCTCAACGCCCGCGTCTCAGCATCAAGGCGCGTCGGCTCAACGCCCGCGTCTCAGCAACAAGGTGCCCCCACCTTGGTTGTAACCACCCCGATTATGGCGCCATCCACCGCCCATGTAGCGGGGAAGTTGGCCCTCATCGTGGAGCACTTTTAGGGGGCACGATCACCCCCTAAAAACCCTATAAATAGTCCCGTCACTATTGAAGAGGGGCGGATTTTTCGAGAAGGAAAAGGGCGGATTTTTTTCGAGAAGGAAAAAAGGAGAGATCATCGAGAGAGAGAGAGAGAGAGAGAGAGAGAGAGAGAGAGAGAGAGAGAGCTCGACTCTTCAAGCCAGCTTGCTGCGTACAAGTTGCTTTTCGCCTACCTTCTCTTTTAGAGTTTTGGTGGACGGGGCTGAGTTACTCCTTCTACCTGCCAAGGAGAAGATCCCTCGACGGTATTGACGGTCATCTGGTCAACGGAGAACAAGATTCACTCTCCACCGCCACACGAAGAACCCAGCACTAAACAAAGGGGGAATTCAAGATTCAATATTCTCCCTCCCTTGTAACCGGAAGATTAGCCTGTTGTAACCTTTTCATCTGATTCAAGAAAAAGTTGCTCCAGTCCGCTTTCACAGTTTTTCCGCGTCCAACAAGAGATGGCGACTCCGCTGGGGAATCCGTTTGTCACTGACGAACAAGCCGTGGCGCAGGATGATCTCCTCCGTAGGGGGAAAATGGTCGAGACACTTGTTGTGGAGTTCGACCAGGCGAAGTATGAAGAGTTTCTCTCTTCTGGCTCCAAGAGCCCAAAGACCCGCGTCTGTCGCAGGGTCTCAGCGGGGAATGGCCCCGAAGCCCGACCTGAAGCTCTCTTGGGCGCTGCTGCTGTTGCCCACTGTGCCCAGCAAAGTTCACGCGTCAACGCCTCTCAGAAGGCCCGCGCGATCCCAAGCACAGTTGCTGTTGCGACCAACTCCGGCGCACAGAAAACCCGTGTCAACGTCTCTCAGGAGACCCGCGTGGTTAAACTCTCTGATGTTCAACATCAGGATGTTGTTGGTTTCTCTCCACCTCCTCGACGCAACCGGAATGCTGAGCGTCGAGAGAGGAGACGTGCGCGTCAACTGCAAGTTGGAACCGTTGGTTGTCCAACTGAAGCTGGACGCGACGTACAGTCTCGCGCCTTGCCCGCGTCACGTCCAGTACGTGAAATCCGCGTTTGGCGGTCCAAGCGCGCAACTCCTCAAGTTGAGTCCTCTGAGGACCAACTTACCAAACGCCAGAATGAAGCTTCTCGTCAAACGCAAGAAGCACGCGCCCAGAGACGAGGCGCCCTGCAGCCCACTCTCTCTCGCGCGCCTCTACCCGGACGCACCAAACAGCAACGCGAGACCCGCGTCTCATCTCAACAGAGACGCCGGACGCGCGTTCCACAGCCGAGACGCAGAAACCGCGTCTCTGAAGTCTGCGTCCAGACTGCACAGCGCATGGATGCCTCCCGTCTTCGACGTTGCGAGGCTAATCCTTTCAATCCCCCTCCTATGGATTTGAGGGATTACTTGACAAAGAAAAGAAGTGCCAATCAGGTCACTTCATCATGCTGCTGCCAACGGCTCATCTCCATGCTCTCAGAGTGCCGTTGCGAATCAGGCGTACACCAGCAGTCTTTGGTCAGACAGCTGACCCTGATTCCTCCGTCAGCTAAAAGAAGACGCTCCCACAGAAGGAGAACCTTCTCTGACGTTGAGTACCCCGAGCTCACTGCAAATATGACAAGCAGGAGTAAGGGAAAACAAATTGCAGTCGGCTCAGATGACTCCGAGTCTGACTCTGAACCGGAAGTGGTGTATCGACACACTCGCACCCGGACGGGGGCCATTCCCCCAATTAACTATAATGCCTTAGCCCACGGCGTTAGAGAGAATGATTCCCACTCCACCGTAGTGGAATCAGGGGCTTCGAACTCTTCCGTCGAGAAGGAGACCTCTGCCTACATGACAGGCACTCCTGAGGAGACGGCAAGACGTATAGAGCAGGTCCAGAAAGCACAAATGGACATGATTATTTCTCAGCAAGCGTCGATTGACTCTCTCAAGCAGGCGATTGCACAACTGCTGGAAGACAGGAGGAAATCTCCTCCTAGGAGGTCAAAAGGCAAAGGGAGAAAGGGAGGAAGCTCATCTTTCGAACCTTCTGAAGAGAGGCAGCAATCTACCTCCAGTTCGTCCAAACCCTCGTCGCAAGTAAAAGGCGACCAAGACCCAGAGAAGGCTCATGCTAAAAGGATGAGTCAATTGGAGGAACGCCTCAATGCCCTTGCCAATCGCAAAGACCTCCAAGAAGTTGGAGTGGTCCGGCCCTATCCAGCTGAGTGGGATCTAGTCCCGTACCCTCCTAAGTTCAAGGCTCCAACCCTCCAAGCCTTCGATGGGAAGGGGTCCCCTAATCAGCACATCTACTACTTCAAATTCCAAACCGGGAATGTAGTAGATAATGACGCCATCCTGGCGCGACTATTCATCGGCACCCTGAAAGGGTTGGCCTTTGAGTGGTTCATGAAACTCCCGGAAGGTTCTATCAAGAACTGGGGCGACTTGGAGAAGCTGTTCTTAACACGCTTCTTCGAAGATGACTCCGAGGTCACAATGCCCACCCTGTTAGCTACGAGACAGCGAAAGGGAGAGTCCGTCAAATCTTTCGTGGAGAGATTTCGGAACGTGGCACTCCGGTGTCCAAGCGGTATGACCCAGGCCACCCTGGTGGAAACGTGCCGCCACAACCTCCAAACCTCACTCCTTGCTCAAATAGGAGTTGCTGAAAGCCGCACCTGGAAACAATTAGTCCAACAAGGTGAACAGGCTGAGGAGATTGTTGCCCGCGTCAGGGCAGAAGAAGGCAAGCCTAGGCCGGAAAGGTCGACTAGGCGAGCGCCAGACACCTCCCTCCAGACGAAGCGGAAGGATAATTTGGCGACGGAGACCAAATCTCCCACCAAACCTCAACCAGCCAAGGCGAGTGGCTCTTCAAGCCAACCCCGCGCCAACAAGCAGTATTCCTTCAAGGAGGAACATGTCGATTCGCTCTTCAAGCTACTCAACAAGAGCAACCGACTGAAGCTCCCTGAAATTAGGCGCCCGGAGGAAGTCGGCAAGACCGACAACCCCAACTACTGCATGTATCACAGGATGTTGGGACATCCTACCAAAAGCTGCTACATCTTTAAGGATGTCCTTCAAGCTCTGATTGACGCGGAAGTGTTAAAACTCCGACCAGAGCAGAAGAAGGTGACGGCCAATGTGACGTCAGCTCTCCAGTTCGGAAGACAACCCCCAACGCCTGTGGGGGTGATCCCTATTCCAAGAGGAGAACTGAGAATAGTCAACACAGACCCTCACCAGCAGCAGGAGAAGGGCTTGGTACCCGTCCCTACGCCTCAAGGGGAAATTATGTGGGTCCACCCTAACCTAGTAGACAGCCAGCAGTGGACTACTGTAACCAACAGGAAGTCCAAAGGCAAGGCAAAAGCTTCGTCCTGCCATGTGGTATGTGCTTCCTCCCGAGAAGCAGAGGATGATGTTCCCTCACTGACTGATTCAGAAGAGGAAACAATAGTCTTGGCCGCAAAGCCCAACCAACCAATGACGGGGACTCGTTCAGGATAGGCGTATTTGAAACAGTACGGTGAGACGGCAGTAGCCCCTCCACAACCAACTGCAGAGCCAACTAGGCCCTCCACGAAGCCACCAGTGGAGAAACAAAAAGAGACTCGATTCTCTCGAGCTCCTCAAAAGCGTATAGCGGAGGGATCCATGACGCCTTACCGCTTTAATGTCCTGGCTCAATTGGCCAACATCCCGGCGCGGATCACCCTGTATGAGCTCCTAAGACTATCAAAGTCGACCAGGGAGGCTCTACAAGAAGCGCTGGCAAACACTGAGGTCTTTATGACCCAGGTGCCAAAAAAGGAAGATGTAGAGAATTGTCTCCACACCTCCCAGAATGCTCCCTGCATTACCTTCACGGCAGATGATATGCAGGTCAAAGGGAAGCATGATCGACCCCTGTACTTCACAGGTTATATCGGATCATCTGAGGTGAACCGCATTCAGGTAGATCCAGGGTCCGCATTGAGCATCATGCCTCGCCGAGTCATGCAACACCTCGGCATCCCTACTCACCGTCTGAGCCCTACACAGACAACCATCTACGGGTTCAATGCCAATGGCACCCGTCCGATGGGGAAGATCAAGCTCAAGTGCCAGATTGGAAGCCTCAAGTCGGAGGTGACATGTTACGTCATCGATGCCGACACTTCCTACAATCTGCTGCTGGGACGACCATGGATTCACCGCAACTCCATCGTTCCCTCCACTCTTCACCAAGTCATGAAATACATTGACGCGAGTGGGAAGGTGCAAACGTTGGTTGCCGAAAGGTATCCGTTTAAGGGGGTCAAAAATTATTTCACGGACTCCCTCCTATATCAGGATCCGGTGGATGAAACCCCGCAACCGGAAGTGCCAGACCCTGGTAATGAGGCTGACACTGAGCCCGAGCAAGAAGAGTGCCTGTGGAAGTTGGAACCACTTGTAAAGAGCACTAATAAGCTCGGTGTTGATAATACCACCGACGATGCAGGCGGTTGGTATATTAATGAGAATTTAGACTTTGAGTATTTTTCTGCGTGTGCATCCGATTCAATACCGTCGGATACTAGTACCGACGTAGACGATGACATCTGGTCGGCAATGGATGCTTTGACATCATTGCATGTACCAGTAAAATCATCTTTCGGGACATACCAGGATAATGGTAATGCGCAGGAATCTATTTTCATGGTTCCAGCCAGACGAAAAGGCCAAAAACCAATCCTTTTTGGACGAATGACGACTGAACCAACTCCCCGCGAAGAATCGAAAAGCGAGGAGGAATCCCCTCAGCTCGACCATTATGAATCGAAAGCGCTCAAAATGATGAAGTGCATGGGGTATGATCTAACCAACAGACCCGGGTTGAACTTTGGCAAAGGAAGGAGAACGCTACTTCGATCCTTTGTGCCGAAAGGGAAGGCCCCCGATTATTATCATCGGACGCGCCGGGGGTTGGGCTATGTATCGACTCCGGTCCCATCAGCCTCTGATTCTCAAGAATCGTCGAGCAACGATTACTCTTCAGACACATCATCTTGGGAGTCAGATGTCAGTGTCGCCAACATCTTCAAGGAACTTTCAGTGAACATGGTTTCGACAAGCCACCTGGAAGATGGAAATGAAGAAATGATCCAATCTGATACAGATCCATGGATCAAACATTTAAATGCTCTTTGGGATACCCGCTTTGAACAGCGTGAGCCACCCACAGAAGACAAGGTTGTTCAGATCAACCTAGGAGATGAGGCCAATCCCAAGCCCATCTTCATAAGTGACGGCCTGTCACCATCGGAGAAGAAGGATCTAATATCTCTTGTACAAGATTATAAAGACGTCTTCGTCTGGAATTATGAGGACATGCCAGGACTTGATCCTCAAGTGGCCATGCACCGCCTCAACATCAATCCGGACGTAAAACCTGTCAAACAACAGCAGCGACGGTTTCGCCCAGAAATAATGGAGGCAATTCAATCAGAAGTCAGAAAACTTATTGATTCTGGCTTCATTAGAGAAGAACAGCATCCCGACTGGGTAGCCAACATCGTCCCCGTTTCCAAGAAGAACGGGAAGATCAGGATCTGCATTGACTTCCGTGATCTAAACGAGGCCTGCCCCAAGGACGAATTCCCATTGCCAATCACAGATGTCATGATTGACAATACTTGTGGATTCGAACGAATGTCCTTCATGGATGGATTCTCAGGATACAATCAAATCAAAATGTATCCTGATGACGAAAAGCATACCTCCTTCAGGACACCCCTAGGAGTGTATTGCTACACCGTCATGCCCTTCGGACTGAAGAATGCAGGGGCAACATATCAAAGGGCCATGAATGCCATTTTCCATCAGCAAATACGCAAAACGGTGGAATGTTATGTTGACGATATCGCGGTAAAAAGCCACACTAAAAGCGATCACGTAGCAGACCTGAAGGTGGTCTTCGACATCATGCGGGCTCATCAATTGAAGATGAATCCCACCAAGTCCTTCCTGGGGGTGGCCAGTGGTAAATTCTTAGGATTTGTTGTAACCTCCACCGGAATCCATTTGGACCCGGAAAAGATCCGCGCTATCCAGGAGATGCAACCCCCGAAAAGCCTCAAGGAGCTCAGGGGATTACAAGGACGATTGGCGTACATCCGCAGGTTCATCTCAAACCTTTCCGGAAGATGCCAACCCTTCGCTAAGCTGATGAAGAAGGGTGTCTCATTCATTTGGGATGACGCTTGCCAACAAGCGTTCGAGGAAATCAAGCAATACCTCACCCAACCACCAGTCCTTGCAGCTCCAGTATCCGGAAAGCCGTTTCTGGTGTACGTCCGAGCGATGGATCATTCTTTGGGAGCTCTACTAGCTCAGAATGACGATCAGGGACGTGAGCAAGCAATCTACTATCTAAGTAGAACAATGATCGGAGCCGAACATCGGTATAACCCGATCGAGAAGGAATGTTTGGCACTGGTGTTCGCTATCCAGAAAATGCGACACTATCTGGTAGGCCAAACTATAAATGTCATATCAAAAGTCAACCCTCTAAGGTTACTTATGACTAAACCTTCATCGCTAAATGGCCGACTGGCAAAATGGGCCATATTGCTATCACAATATGAGATGCATTTTCTGCCACAAAAGGCTATTAAAGGACAAGCGGTGGCGGACTTCTTAGCTGAACACCCAGATCCAAGGGCAGTCAAATTCTACGAGGATCTCCCAGATGAAGTTGCCGAAGTCTACCTGACTCAGACATCGTTCGAAAGTCAAGTATGGCAACTTTTCTTCGACGGTGCATCAAGAACAAGCCCGAAGGGACACATAGTAGCGGGGGTAGGAGTGATACTCGTCTCCCCACAAAATTATGTGATTCCCCGAGCTGTCTCACTGACCGAGCCTTGTTCCAATAATGTGGCGGAATACAACGCTCTTTTGATTGGGATGCAATTCGCCGATGAGATTGGCGTTAAAAATCTCGAGGCATACGGTGACTCTAAACTCATCGTCAGCCAAGTTCGCGGGGAGTACGAAGTCAGACATGAAGACTTGGTACCCTATTACAATGCAACTATCCGCATGGCCGAGGGATTTACAAGCTTCTACATCGACCATGTACCACGCAGGCAAAATGTGCACGCCGATGCACTCGCATCCCTGGCTGCCTCCCTAGCTCTTCCAGCTGGAGCAATGGAGAAGATATTCGTCACAGCCACGACCTGTATTGCCCGAGAAATGCTCTTGAGGATTATCAGGAGTCAACGGGAGGTCGTCACCGCGAAGAAGCACTTGAAGCGTCAACCGGTCCAGAGCCTAGAGACTGGCGGTTCCCCTACATTGATTTCGTCTTGTATGGCATCCTGCCTGAGGACGCAAAAGAAGCGGCTGCCATTCGAAGGAAAGCCCCCAAATTCTATTATAATGCGATTACGCAAACATTGTATCGTCGATCGCATGATGGGATCTTACTCCGGTGCCTCTCACCAAACGAAGCACAAGAAGTATTGAAAGAGGCCCACGACGGTATGTGTGGAGCCCATCAACCTGACCCAAAACTGGCACATCGACTCCAAAGATTGGGTTACTATTGGCCTAAGATGATTGCCGATGCCGTCACTTATGCCAAGAAATGTCACGCCTGCCAAGTGCATGGCGATTTCATCCATCAAGCGCCAGGCTACCTCCACTCTACGGCCTCTACCTGGCCATTCGAAATGTGGGGCATGGACGTGGTTGGTCCTATCAGCCCGCCATCATCAAAAGGACATCGGTTCATTCTGGCGATAACCGATTACTTCTCCAAATGGGCCGAAGCCATCCCTTTGAAGGAGGTCAAGTCGTCGAACGTGATCAAGTTCGTGAAACATCACGTTATTTACCGTTTCGGCGTACCTCGGCGAATTGTCCATGACAATGGACCCCAGTTCATCAGCCAGGCTTTCCAGAGATTCTGTGCCAAGTTCAGAATCCAGAGTGTGTCCTCAACGGCATACTATCCTGCCGCTAATGGCCTCGCAGAAGCTTTCAACAAGACTATTGGCAAGCTTCTCAAAAAGTTCGTCTCGAAAAGTCAACGAGACTGGGACGACAAGTTGGGTGAATGCTTATGGGCTTACCGCACAACTGTGCGAACCCCGACTAAGGCCACGCCGTTTTCCTTGGTATACGGATGTGAAGCCGTGCTTCCCCTGGAGATCCAAATTCCATCTCTACGCGTCGCCTTGACAGCGGAGATGACGACAGAGGAGAAGCATCGACAGCGACTCCAGGAACTGGAGGCCTTAGACGACAAGCGTCTGCAAGCCCAACAGCAAATCGAGCTCTACCAGGCTCGAATCACCAGAGCCTTCAACAAGAAAGTTAAAGTGCGAACTTTCAAGAAAGGCGACCTAGTCTTAGCCGTCAGAAGACCCATGGTAATGACGCACAAGACAAAAGGAAAATTCCAACCCAAATGGGAAGGACCATTTGTAGTAGAGTCAGTCTACTCAAATGGATCATATCGCCTCATAACCTCGAATGGCGATACACTCATGATGCCTATTAACGGCAGGTTCCTGAAGAAGTACTATCCCTAGATGGTATCCTTCCGCCGATCAAGTTAAAAATACACCTCTGATCAAAACATCCGACGCCTCCGACGGCTAAGGATAGAGGAAAATGTTGGCTTCTAAGCCCAACATCAGTCTTCGACAACTCATCATGCTGAGGGGAATAGCATGGCTAGCCCAACTCAAACGGTAGTTAGTAAAGGCATATCAAACCCGTTGAGAGCTGAGGATTTGCTAAAAATTCTAAGGGACATATTCCCATTTGATCCGACGCCTCCGACGGCTAAGGATAGAGGAAAATGTTGGCTTCTAAGCCCAACATCAGTCTTCGACAACTCATCATGCTGAGGGGAATAGCATGGCTAGCCCAACTCAAACGGTAGTTGGTAAAGGCACCTCAAATCCGTTGATAGCTGAGGGTTTGCTAAAAATCCTAAGTGGACTTGGCTCCACTCTTTCCTCCAAAATCCCCTACCAATTCTCATCCACAGAATGATAGGTCTACAAAATACAACCATTACTAAGTTAACACTATACCTCTGGTAATGGAAACTTTTTAATATTCCTTGTCGAGTACAAATTTTGCTTGTCAACTCTACACGGAGTACCAAATTTTCAAATTTGCCAAGTTAACACTACACCTCTGGCACTTCAAATTTTCACTTGTCAATTCTCACCAATAGAATGACAGGTCCTCAAAATTGCTCTTATCATGAGTCAATCTTTGTCAAGTTAACATCACACCTCTGACAAATTGCTGTTAAAGTTCAACACCACACCTCTAAACAGTAATCAAGTTTCTGCCAGGTTTAATATTACACCTCTGACAGTCACTCTTCTTCAGACTTCCATATCAAAGCTGAAATGGATGATGCTAAGTTAACACCACACCTCTAGCATCCAAGTCATTGCTAAGTTCAACAATACACCTATAGCCATGACTTTCCCTCGGACTTCCTTATCCAAGCCGAGATGACCAATGCTAAGTTCAACATTACACCTCTAGCATTCCCTCATTGTCAAGTTAAACATTACACCTATGACAGTGACACTTCTGAGTTAAGTTAATATCACACCTCTGACTCACATCCTTGTCAAGTTAACATTACACTTCTGACAAGACCACTTTCAACCCGTTAAGTTAATATCACACCTCTGACGGTAACAAACTTTCCTAGATTCCCCACGGGTCTAATCTCACTTGTTATTCTCTTCAATAGAATAACAGGTCCACCTAAAAACGTTGTTAGGTTAATATTACACCAATTAACAGTGTTTTCATCAAACCCCAGCTGAACTCGATTAAGTTAATTCTAAACCTCTGATCAGAGTTCACCCTCCCTAGGGGTACCAATTCTACTTGTCGTTTTCTCTTATAAAGTGGCAGGTCCATCAAAAATTATTTCATCTCTGTCAAGTTAATATTACACCTCTGACAGTACCGTGAGAGTTCCTGAAATAGGATCTTTCACTCCAAAGTTTGACTTGTTGAGATTATCATCATAATTTTGACAAAGTCAAAGATTCTTTGCTTCTATGGGTCTAAGACAAAAAGTTCACGACAATGAAAGAGGCAAAAAGAAAAGTGTCACTTTTATTTATTTCCAAACATATGAAAGTGATACAAAACGCTCTCTTATACAATAAGATTGAGTGTTACAATTAAGGAGTACAAAGAAGTCCCTCTTTCTCTTAGAGGTTGCACTCACTCCTTATAAGCTGAGTCTGATTCCAAGTGCGCGGTGTTTTGTGGCTACAATAGAAGCTGGTTACACCACGATGCATGATGTAAACATCGAAAGCGCCCTAGCTGACTAAGCTAAGAGCAATGGTGTTCTTGAGGTTCGGTGGCAGCAGAAAGTCCTGCAACCCTTCGTTCATGAACATCTCTTCCCCCAGCAGACCATCCAGCAGACATGACGAGTCCTTGATGTGACTTCTGGAGTGGGAGAGGAAGAGGATCTTGTCCGCCACCGCAACCGCCGGAACCCTCATCGCCGTCATGCATAACCTGACCATCTCTTGCCAGCAGGCATGAATGGCGAAGCAGATCTGAAGAGACCTTGGCGAGGGTTGGGTCCTCGTCAGAGACGTAATATACTCTCTTATAGGTGACGAGGACCATAATATACTCTCTTATAGGTGAACATCGAACAAGTTCGCCGGCCAAAGCATCCCTCCAGGGGCCCAGCAAACCAGCAAGTCTACCTGCAAGGAATGAAACAAAAGGAATCAGAACAATCTGCAACTTAGTATGCTTCAACAGAGAAAAACTAAGTCACAAATGCAGACTGCAGACGCGGGAATGATCCACGCAGTCAGCCAAGCAGACGCGGGAATGATCCACGCAGTCAGCCAAGCAGACGCGGGAATGACCCGCGAGGTAAGCCAAACTGCTGCGTCAGCAGAGACAAACGCGAATCAAAACGCGGTCTCATTCTACGCCCAAGTCGAAAGCACAGACGCCTAAAAGGCACAGACGCCGAAAGTTGCCATCTCCTTGTTGAGTAAACAAGAGTTGCAAGACTCGGGTCTGAAACCTTTTTGGGAATTCGTCCAAGGCAGTGGCTATAAAACGCGCTAAGGCAATAGCCATAAAACGCGCCAAGACAGTGGCTTTGAAACGCAAGCTTTGTGAACAAAGCCAGCGCCAAGTGCCAAAGACCCCTGCACTCGCGTCCAGAGAAGTTTAAATCTGTGGCGCAAATTCCAGAAGGAATGCACCAACACAGACTTCGTGAGGGGGTCCAGATAATGGTGATGCCAAGGTGCAGGCCGTGGTAGATTAAAATATCATGGCTAATTGGGGACGGCGTACCAACAGAGGCCTCTACCAAGAGTCGGGCTCTCTGCATACAAACGCGGACGTGCAAGATGATCAGAGAGACACTCTGCCCCGAAGAGACCAAACAGGAGCATACAAGCCCTAGGTCATCTTCATCCACAGAGCCATCCTCATTCATGGAGACAATACTCTGAAGAAGATGAAGGTTCTCAGAGCGCTCGCTCTCAAAAAGAAAATAGTCCAAAGATTGGATTGAAGGAAGAGGGTTAGCCCTATTTATAGGCAGACCCTAATAACTGCTATTAATGGTGCATCAATCAGAACCGTCGCGCACGACTGTCAAAGCCCAATGGAGGACTAACGCGTGGAGCGTCGCTTTGGGAACCGTCGCAGACACCGGTTTCCAACCGCCAGCGCCGGTTTTGCATTAAAGAGCGTTAAAACGCCCAAGTCCAATAAAAAATTGACGCGTGGACAACCGCCTTGGAAAACAACGGATGACCCGGTTTCCCAAACGTTGGTGAAGACTTGACGTCCAATCGTCAGTGAAGACTTGACGGTCAAAGATCTCACAAAATCTTTAAGTCAGGCTGCATCAAACGCAGACAGCAAAGTCGCGTCCGGCTGTATTAAACGCAGATGGGAAAGCCGCGTCTAAGAATCCGCGTCACCGTTCTCAAATTAAAAGGCATTCACCCGCGCTTTAAAGGAGCGTCCACGTGACTCAAAATCGCGTCCTTTCAGCAAACAATGTTGCGTCCCTCGCGTCTGCCCTATCTGCGTCTTATTCAGCGAGACCAATTCGAGGTTCACTCTGTGATTGACGCTGCGTCTCATCAAAAGGACTTAATGAAATCTAAGTTCCTATGGAATGATGACCGCGTCTCACCCTGTGATTGACGTCGCGTCTCAGCAAAAGGACTTAGTTCTATCTAAGCTCCTACGAAATGATGACCGCGTTTCACTCTGTGGATCAGTGCCGCGTCTCATCAGGAAGCCGCGTCTCATTGAAAGAACTTGGTCTCGCCTAAGTTCAATCTTCACAACCAGTGATCAAGAAGTTGGATTCATCCACAGTTAAACAAAGAAGACGGAACAAAAAATGTCCTTTTTATATCAAATGTGGATACAAACACTCTGATAAACAGAGTGTCCTTTTCTTTACAAAAAAAAAAGAAAAGAAGGCTAAATGTCCTGGTTCGCCAAGGAACGGATTTGCTCCCTGAGATGATGCATCTTGATCTGACGTGCCTTCTCAGCTTCCATCATGGCTTGGACCCGCAGCTCCTCTTCAGATAGGAAAGGTTTTGCAGCCAGCTGCGCTCGCAGAGATTCCACCCTGGAAGAATGTAGAGACAAATTCTCTTCAGCTCGCGCCTTAGCAGCCTGTTGCTCCGCAAGTTCCTCTTTGATGGTAACAAGCTTCTTCTCATTGATCGCAAGCACAGCTTCTGCCTTGGCAATGGTGTCCCGAGCCTTGGCAATGGTGTCCCGAGCCTTGGCAATGGTGTCCGAGCACTGAGGATGACGTGCTCCGTGCTCCGCATGACAATCTCGGATTCCCTTGAATTGTCAGTTAGCTTCTGACATTCAACCTAGGATATTCGAGGCTGCGGATCTCTGCATCTATTCGTGCCTCTGCCTCCTGTCGCTCTTGTTCTTGAGCAGCTAAGAGCCGGGTTAGGGTGGCCTGGGCCTCACTAGAAGAGCTGGCATTTTCCAAAGACTTCAGCTCGTGCAGGTCGTCTCCCAGTTGCTCCACCACCCGCAGACACGCCTGGGCAAGTGAGGGGCCTCCGGTTAATTCGACGTTCTTGGCCAGATTTCTGAGAAGCGTCCGGGCAAAATTGAAGGAGCTGCTTCCACGTAAGATAAGATCAATACATGATCCCATCGAAGCAAAGAATTGTTGCACCATCTGGCGTGCCAGTTCCCCCATATTGTCACCACCTGGAAGCTTCCCGACTCCTTTTCTGTCACGGTGCAAGCCGGCTCTTTTTTCGCAAGAGTCGTGCTGACCGTCGATACGTCAAGAGCGAGACTAGACACTGGCGCTTCCGGAGGTGTTGTCTCTGCAGGAACCTCCACAGCTAATGATGGAGTAGTAAGCGTAACCTCTTCAGAAGCTTCAGCCGAGACCTGAGATGCGTGGCCTTCTGGAAAGGTACCGACCGTCGGACTCTCCATTTGAGCCCCCTCAGTCCTCTCTGCAAGTTATTATGACATTAGCCACAAAGGAGAAAAGCGGAACATTTAAAATATCAGAACTTCCTTACCATCTGGGAGGTCCAGAGACGCCGAATCCTTGGGCAAGTCCTGCGGAGTGGAAGTCTCCCTAGCTTCAATAGTAACCCCTTCACCCGGCAGAGTGGGTTCTTCCCCGGCCTTAGGGGTTGTCTCCTCTTCCGGCAAAGGAGAAACCTCCCCGGCATCAGTAGTTGCCCCCGCTGGAGTTATCTCGGCAACCAAAGCCGTGACCCCTTCTGGCTGGGTCAACTCTTGTACCATTTCCTCGATCTGCGAGGAGGGTGCAGCCTCGACATTCTCAGCCAATCCTGCAATATAAAAGGGAGAATGTTAAAGCCTCCTCTTCAAAATTAAAAAGGGAAATTAGGTCAAAAGGTGAAAAGAGTACCTCCAACAGGAACAACCGCCGGCTGCGATACCGTTGATGGCTCACCCCCGTATATTTCTTCCTCCGAGATATGGGAGAACTTTCTCGGATCAGGAAAAGTGGGTTCATCACCATAATCAACATCGTCTTCAAACTCGCTTTCCCCTGAGAGTGAGGAAGACGATAGCACCTCACGCGAGACTCCTGCAGCCGGAGCCTTGTCACCAACTACCCCAGTGGTAGGGCTGGGGTCAGCCATCCGAGGACTGGAAATGAAGACAGACGGAGACCCGGGCTGTTGAGCTGAGGAAGACTCGGGCTGAGCCGACACCCCCGGAATATTGACATCTCCTCCGCTCATTATATCAACCTCTAGCTGCTCATCCTCGTCAGTGGCGACGGATCGATCAACGAGCTCCCCTTCCTCCGCAGACCCGTGGCCTCTGCTAAGCGACCTAGGGGGACGGACTAAAGGAATGTCCTCTTCAGCTATGTCTTCCTCCCTCAGTGCCTCAACGACAGCAGGGATCTCTTCAGATCGAGAGACTTCGGTTGTCAAGTCCCTTCGAACCTTCTTCGGAGCGGGTTCAGCAGTGGGAGTAGAGCCTTGACGACGCTTGCTCACCGCCTGTCGAGACTTAGTTGCTTGCGGCTCTGCCCTAGTCGCTTGTGGCTCCGCCCTTGGTGGTCGTGGCTCCATGGCTCATGGCTCCCTTCTCATTCTTCGCCCGACCTCCTTTTGGGCCTTCAGGTACTGTTCTACGAGTTTCGTCAGTTTACTAGAATCCGTCCTTGCCTCGAGACTTGCATTGATGCTCTCGATGCATGAAGACGCTGGAAAAAAATTTGGTGTTTGGATGGCCTGGGAGTACCAAGTGCAGAAGCTGAAGCTCGTACGGCACTTGGGCCCTTCGAGAGGTAGACGGAAAGTTACTCCCGTCCCTCCAGCCACACTATAGTACCAGGCCCGGGCACCTTCGAACAGGTTCCCTTCGAAGGCGAGTCGAGCATTGGGGTTCCCGACATAGAGCTGATCATAGCCGAACTGTCGAGCGAAGCGATTCGGCATGCACGGCTCAATGGTGCATGACGTCCCTTGCCGGAAAAGCACATATCCGGGCCGGATATTGAGCAACCACCAGAAGGCTCCCGCGGATAACCTCGTGAAGTCATCTGGGCCAACAGAATCAACAAGTAGATCCCCGGGAGATGCACCAGGGATCTGGGGGAGACAGCGATTGAGCTGGTAGTTCGCAGGGTCTGAAAGGCACTTCCGGACGTAATATATATAAGGATCACGCCATTTTGAACCCTCCAACCGCTGTACAAAAGGGACAGAACTCTCCCTCCAACGCACCGCCGTCATCAAGGAAGGGCAATGCATCACGTACCAAGCCATGAGGTACGTGTAAGGCAGCTCGACACGAGGGTTGGGACGCTTCACCGTTGGACTCCCCTCTGAGTCAACATACGGCTTTCCCTCGGAGTCTGCAGTTTTCGGTGGCTCGCAGAAACTCTTAGTGAGCGCCCGCAACTCGCTTTGAATACCAGCCGCCACGGCCGGGAGAAGGGCTATGGGGTTGCCATGAGCCAGGAGCACCGCCGGGTACACCACGTCAGCAACAATGACTTCATGTGGCAGCGTGGGCACCACACAGCGCTTCAGCCACAGCATCAGAAAGCCCGCCAACAGCGCCCGATCGGAGATAGGGGTCCGGGCTTGATGGTGAAAGCTCTCAAAAACCAAGTCAGGGTCGAAACCGTCCTCATTCGACTCCGTGGTGTAGAAACTGTCAGAAGCCTGGTCGATCCTGTCTTCAACCTCCCTGTCGGAGCTGGGAGCCAATCGAGTTATCCGATGGTCTTTGGTGTTGACGTTGTTGAACAAGTAACTGGCCCAAGACAGTTGCTTGACTCCCTGCGACCGCCATTTGGTTATCTGGCCGCAAATATGGAAGTGACATAGCACTTCCCAGTAGGTCTCATATATGAGGGGAAACTCCTCCTTCAAATGGTGAAGCTCCACCGTGGTCGGGACATATTCCTCATAGGGAATGTCCCCTGTCGACAGCCCCGAGACCTCATGCAGCTCGTGCAGAGCAAGGCCCATCTCCCCGACCAGAGTGAAGAACATCCCCGTCAAAGAATTATAACGCTCTAGAATCCCGAAGAAGTTCTGAGAGCTTTGAGGGATCTCCCACTGCACGGCTCTGACCGCTGGGTACAGTCCCACACGCTTTAGCAGATCACCGAGCTCGGTGAGGACAAAGCCGACCATCCTGCCCCACCAATAGTTCTCCGTGGAACGGACCCACCCCGGCGCACGGAACCCAACGGGATAATCACCCTCCGCTTCCATGAATGCGTTGAGGAAGGTAGTGCCAAGTTGTGGTATCTCCCCAGCCGGAACCTCAGACTTGCGCGACCCAGGGAAAAGGCCGATAACTGACCTGTCATGGCTATCATGACGGTACACTTTGTGGGAGCCCAAATCACCGAGGGTAATCTCAGGGACATATCGAGAGAGGTCCCATTCCATCTTCCGAGGGACGGACATGTGCTGGAAGTAGGACAGCGGGAACATCCTCTCCATGTTCGGAAGAAAGAATCTTCCACCCCTTATTTGATGGAGCCATTTGTAAGTCCCGTCATATACGCTATGGCCGCCATCGTGGATACGATCTCCGAAGAAGAAGGCAGGCTTCTCCAGTTTGATGCCAGCTTCCGTTGCAAATGCTGCATCAGTCATAAGCACCCGAAGAGTCCTCATGTCAACATTTGAGAGCCTCTCCCCACGAGCCTGCGACTTGTCAGCTGTCACAGGAACAGTCCTTTGTAACACAAAGGTCAAGTCCCGGTCAGCACCCCCTACATGTCCAAAGTGGCGCTTCTTGGCGAGTGAAGTAGCAGGGCGTGGCGCTGCAAAAAGAAAAGGACACTTAGTTAGATACTCTATCAAAAGCAAGGAAAAAATGCTAAGTGTTCATAATCCAGAAGAGACACTGGACGCAGGAATTATCAAATCCGCGTCCAGACCTGCGCATACACGCAGAAGAGACACTGGACGCAGGAATTATCAAATCCGCGTCCAGACCTGCGCATCCACGCAGAAGAGGCACTGGACGCAGGAATTATCAAATCCGCGTCCAGACCTGCGGGATCGGCGTCTCCACAACATTCTCCTTGATGTCACTTCTGAGGTGCGAAAAGAAGGGAGTTATCCACCTTAACCCTTCCACCACCATAATCGCCAGAAGTTAAGGAGGGTAACTCCCTTCCTTTCACATCCCCAGATGTCAAAGTGCTTGGACTCGGGTGCCAGATTCATCAAAATCAACAGCTGATGAAACAGAACGCAAGGATCAAATCCGCGTTCTGTAAACTAAGTCCGCGTCTGAACCCTTCACAATTAGAAAATATTCTAAGTGAAGAATCTGAAGCGCAGGACCCAATGGCGCGAGGGTCCAAACCCGCGTCATGGTTATCAACCCAAAGACTGCGTCTGGGAATCAAACACGATTAGTCCGCGTCTGAACCCTTCACAATTAGAAAATATTCTAAGTGAAGAATCTGAAGCGAAGGACTCAATGGCGCGAGGGTCCAAACCCGCGTCATGGTTATTAACCCAAAGACTGCGTCTGGGAATCAAACACGATTTAAATTCGTGTGTTAAGGGTTCTTAAAGGTTCTTTGAACTTCCTTTAATGGCGACCTAAAAGGCATTTACCTTGGAGACCTGGGAGAACAACATCCTGCGCAGAGGAGGAGCTGCCCCTCCGGGCCTCGGCGACGGTCGCCTTTGAAGAAGAAGCAATCGGCTTGGTCTTGGGAGCCATGGCCAATTCGATTCAAGGTTCAAGAAGATGAACTGAAGAGGAAGTTCTCTTTCTTAATCTTATCAACGAGTGCGTTCGGAGAAGAAGAGGAATCCTCCCAACTGTGGCCTTTTATAGGCACAGGGATTCGCGAAGATATGCAGCGTATTCTGCAGCGAATCTCTGTTCGACGCGTGGAACAGAATTACTTTAACGCACAGAGAAGATCATGCACCACAACTCTACACGAACCGTCGCTCGACACGTGGCACGGATCATTTAATGCGCCAGGAAATCTGCGTGCCAAAAGGCGAAATCCCGTCGGTTCCCCAGGCCAACTGGCAGAGCAATCATGACGTGGCACGGACTCGCACCCGACGGCCATGTCTCTTCGATGTCTATGCCCCGTCAGCATCGCCATAAATGCGCCCAGACAATCGCGTCTATATTCAAAAGATGCGTCTCTCCGAAGTTCGCGTCTTCAGCTGAACATCGCGTCTGCCTTATGAAGATCAGTCGCGTCTCCATTGCCAAAGGACGCACTTTACAGAAATCGCGCCTTTACAGCAGTACCATCTCTGCTTTTTGAAAAAGAACCTGCGTTCGGCCTCCTGCTTCTGCAAAATCAGTTCAACAGTACACTGACGCAAGCAGACGACCAACCACTCCTGGCTTAAAGCGCGCCAGTGACAGACTAAAAGCAATCGGGGAGGTTTAGACTGTGCATCTAGACACTCAACATGATCAACTCTGGGGGCTTCAAAGAGTTCAACAGTACACTCACGAAGACCAACTCCAGATAAGATTAAACCCGGAGCATCAACAGTCTAGTCATGAAGGCGAACTCAGCTAGAGTCCAAAGTAGTTCGAAATCCGTCCCAGTTAACTGCGGAATATCGAAAACTTTGGAGGGGGTTCTGTAGGCTGTCTAAAAATCACCAAGACAAGCCACCAAAACGCAGAGATCCAAGATCCAGGCGCAAGGCTAAATGTGACAATCAAGACGCGAAAGCTCAACGCCCGCGTCTCCGTATCAAGGCGCGTTGGCTCAACGCCCGCGTCTCCGTATCAAGGCGCGTTGGCTCAACGCCCGCGTCTCAGCATCAAGGCGCGTTGGCTCAACGCCCGCGTTCTCAGCATCAAGGCGCGTCGGCTCAACGCCCGCGTCTCAGCAATAAGGTGCCCCCACCTTGGTTGTAACCACCCCGATTATGGCGCCATCCACCGCCCATGTAGCGGGGAAGTTGGCCCTCATCGTGGAGCACTTTTAGGGGGCACGATCACCCCCTAAAAACCCTATAAATAGTCCCGTCACTATTGAAGAGGGGCGGATTTTTTCGAGAAGGAAAAGGGCGGATTTTTTTCGAGAAGGAAAAAAGGAGAGATCATCGACAGAGAGAGAGAAAGCTCGACTCTTCAAGCCAGCTTGCTGCGTACAAGTTGCTCTTCGCCTACCTTCTCTTTTAGAGTTTTGGTGGACGGGGCTGAGTTACTCCTTCTACCTGCCAAGGAGAAGATCCCTCGACGGTATTGACGGTCATCTGGTCAACGGAGAACAAGATTCACTCTCCACCGCCACACGAAGAACCCAGCACTAAACAAAGGGGGAATTCAAGATTCAATATTCTCCCTCCCTTGTAACCGAAAGATTAGCCTGTTGTAACCTTTTCATCTGATTCAAGGAAAAGTTGCTCCAGTCCGCTTTCACAGTTTTTCCACGTCCAACAGGAGGGACGCGATTTTCTGTTGAACACGAATCCGTGTTGTGGGCGCGTTGCCACGCGTCTAGCAGAATTGAGAGGACATCTTCCTTTTGGCGCGCGAATTTTGCGCTACATTTAATATGCATGTCATGCGTCAGACAGGGATTAGGCGTCGAGCCAAGCGCCGCGTATCTCTGCGAATCACTGTGCCTATAAAAGACAATAGTCTTTCAAGAGTCATCATTAGACTCTTTTTCTTCGCTGAGCCTTTAGGGTTAAGAAAAGCTCAAAGTTTTTTTCCGTTTTCACCATCTTCAACACCGATTTCACGGTTGCGATGGCACCAAAAGCCAAGCATGTTGCTTCGTCCTCGAAGGCTGTTGCTCCTGAGACTCAAATGGGCGGTTCTTCCACGCAGGAGGCCCCTATTTCAGGTAGTACAACCATCTGATTTGGGTTTTCGCCATTAAAGGGGCTTATAGAGTTCTTTCAACTCCTAAGTCCCTCTTGAATGTGAACCGCCAACACGGGTCTCGTGCCCGTGTTTGATCGTCAAACGCGGTTCTTGAATTGGTGGACAAGATGCGAGTTTGATGACTTCTGCATCTTTGCTTCATCAATCTGAGTCTGTATCTGTTTGCTGAACGCGGGCCTCATTGAGCCCTGTGTCTTGAGTCAGCACTCAAAATTTTTTCTAAGTGTGAGGAGTTTAGATGCAGACTTCTTATAATTCTTGCGTCTTGTAAGATCAGATGCAAGTTTTAATGAATCTCGCGTCAGAATCCTATACTTAGAAATTTTTTCTAAGTTTTGGATTTTGAAACGCGGGCTTCATACAAGCCTCGCATTCTTTGAGTCTGGACGCAGATTTTGCTGGTCTCCGCGTCTGGATTCCCCCTGCGTTTGATTTTCAAACACTTAGCCATTTTCTTTTAGGTTTCTAACCAAGTGTTGTTCTCTTTGCAGTACGATACTCCTCCAACCCTTTGTCCAAAAAGTGCCACTTTGGGCATGTAGGTGGCGTTGATCGTAATCTGACCTTCATGCTGCAGAAAACTGCTCCTGTGACTACTGGCAAGTCGAAGGAGCGAAAGGAGAGGATCTCTAAAGCCAGTATGATGACCCTCCGAGAGATTATCTCTGATGGACTGTTTGAGATAGATTCTCGCACTCCATTACGGAAGCCTGTCTTCTTCTTTGGTGACGACATTGACGAGGAAGATAGGATTTTGCACGACAGAGATTATAAGTGGCTCCGTCAGATAGGGGATAGGAGGTTCTTTCTTCCTAATATGGAGAGAATGTATCCCCTATCTTATCTCCAGCATATGTCTGTTCACCGTGCGATGGACTGGGATCTTTCCCGATTTGTCTCTGGTGTCTCTCTTGGCAGACTAGGTGCCAAAGAAATACACTCTGCTAGCCATGGGAAAGAGGTCTTCGGTTTATTCCCCGGATTGGTCAGGTCTGAATATCCGAGTGGGGAAACCCCTCAACTTGGCACCACCTTCATCAACCAGTTCATGAAGGTCAGGGGTGATTTTCCCGTCGACTTTCGCCCACTCGGGTGGGTTCATTCTTCCAACAGATCCTGGTAGGGCAAGATGGTTGGATTTGTCCTTGTCGAGCTTGGAGCTCTACTGGAACAAGTGAGGCTGTACCACTCGATCAGGGTTGTGCAGTATGGCCTCCCGCAAAGCTCCCATAATTTCTATGGCATCCTGGAGCACTATAATCCTTTGACGGGCACATTTTTTACCCCGATCGGAGAGATGTGGCTCGCTCTTCATGAGCTGTATAAAGTCCCAGGGCTTGTTATGGGAGATACCCCTTATGAAGAATACGTTCCGACTTCTGAAGAACTTCACCTCTTGAAGAAGGAGAGCCCCCAAGTATACGAGACATACTGGGAAGTGTTGTGTCACTTCCACATCTGCGGTCAAATAACCTCCTGGAGGAACAAGGATGTTAAGCAGATGTCCTGGGCGAGCTACCTATTCAACAGTATAAATGAGAAAGATAGCTCAGTGACCAGTCTGGCTCCTTACACTGACGAAGAAATTGCTGAGAGGAACAACGCCTCTACAAGCTCTTACACCACGGAATCAAATGAGGATACTTTCAAACCTGACACGGTCTTTGAAAGTTTTCATCATCAAGCCCGAGTTCCCATTTCTGACCGGGCGCTATTGGCGGGTTTTCTTATGCTATGGCTGAAGCGTTGTGTGGTGCCAACATTGCCACATGAAGTAATTATCGCCGATGTGGTATACCGACGGTTTTGCTGGCCTATGGAAAGTCTATCGCCCTTCTCCCAGCAATGGTGGCTGAAATTCAAAGCGGATTACGGGCTCTGGTTAAAAGCCTGTGCCAAGTGGAGGCCATTGTCGACTCCAAGGGTAGACCAGAGGTTGACTCGAAGGGAAGGCCGAGGGTAAAGACCCCCAACCCCAGGATCGAGCTTCCATATACGTACTTGATGGCTTGGTACGTTATGCACTGCCCTTCACTGATGACGGCGGTGCCTCTGACTGAGGGGTTTGTCCCTTTTGTGCAGAAGCTGGAGAATTCGAACTGGTCCAACTGCTATATGTTCTTCGTTCGGAAATATATTCTGAACGCTTCGAACTACCAGCTCGACCGTTGCTTCCTCGAGATTACTGGTGCATCTTACGGGGATAAATTTTCTGACCTTGAGGGACCAGATGATTTCACAAGACTGCCATCGGGAGTCTTCTGGTGGCTGATTAATATTCAGCCTGGGTATCTGCTCTTTTGGCAAGGGAACTCATGTACGATCGAGCCTTATATGCCGAGCCGTTTTGCTCGACAGTTCGGCTATGATCAATTATATATCGGTAACCCCAATGCTAATCTCTCCTTCAGCGGGAATTTGTTTGAAGGTGCTCGGACATGGTATTATAGCATGGCTAGAGGGACAAAAGCTGTTTTCAGCTTGCCTCACAAGACGCCCAACTGTTACACTATCCTTAGCTTCTGTACTTGATACTCCCTGGCTAGCAAGATGCCTGGTTTCTCAATAAATATCTCATGCATTAAGAGCATCAAGGCGTCTTATAAGGATAAATTAGAGTCCAACAAACGCGCGCGAGGTATGGAGGAATATCAGGCAACCGAGAAAGAAGCAGGAGGGGAAATAAGGGCAGGACCGAGAGCAGCAGCACCCAAGGAGCAGTCCATTAAAAAGAGTCGGCAGGCTGTGTCCAAACGTTCCCATGGCTCTACTTCCAAGGGTGAGCCTATCCCGAAGAAGGCTAGGAGGGAATCGGAGGCTGAAGCTCCAATGTCCGAGGTAGTCCTTCTGGTGTTGAGGAGCAGAGGGAGGAGGAGGAAGAGGAAGAGGAGATCCCCCCCTCTTCGTCCTCGTGGTCTATGCAGCAGGGGCCCCATGATCCTGGAAGAAGGGGAATTTGCAGGTGAAACCATCATGGCTGAAGAGGCTGAGCGACCTGAAGTTGACTTGGTCGGGAGGGATGACGTTGAAATCCCAGGGGTTTCAACTCAGCCTGGGCCTTCTTCAGTTTATGAGAGGAGGGCTGAGATGCAACAGCCTGGGTCTCCCAATGTATTAATGCCCACTTCACGGGTTGTTGATCCCAGTCCTACTACTGGGGTGCTCAGTAGTAAAGTCTCGGTTGCTGAGCCCGCTTGTGTTGAACTGTCATCTTCATCATCCGAAGAACATGGGTATTATTCTGGCGAAGAAGTTGATTTCGGTGATGAACCTGCTCTTCCTGATACGAGCAAATTTTCACATATTTCAGAGGAAGAGATACAAGGATGCAACCCTATGACGGCTTCACCGATAGCAATAATTGCTGCTACCGAAGGTATTTTTCTTGTTTTCTTGAACCGTCTTCTTCTCAAGTTAGGGAAGGGTTATAACATTTACTTTTGATTTTCAGGGCTGGCTGTCGACAGTGAAGCCATCACCTCCTCTCATATCGAAGAGATGATTCAAGAGCTTGCCCAGCAAGAGGGCCCTAAGGCTCCTATTACCGGGATGCCTTAAGAAAGTGCAACTGTCGAGGTCGGGGAGGCCACAACCCCACACGACCTATCCAGGAACTTACCATCTTCAGACCCTCAACTTGGTAAGAGAATACTGACGCATTGAATATTCTCCTTTTTATTGTCATGGTTGATGTTTCGGTGGTTTGCAGAGAGCGCTGGAGTAGCTCAAGCAGAGAATCCTGCGGCAAGCATTGACGCAGAAGGTAGTACAGTTCAAACCTCGATCGGGGAACCCGATGTCGCAAGGTTTGCTGTTACTCCTGTCGCAGTGGAGGCCGCTACGACAATAACCGTCCCGGAAGTATCGGTGACTACCTCAGCACCTGACGAACCTATTGTCGGCCTCACTCCTGTGCAAGATGAACTGACTCCCGTCTCTCGCCCTGTCATGGAAAGAGGGTCCGGGAGTATATCAGCAGAGTTCTCTCCAGTTAATGACATCATGAAAGAGCTAGCACGTCAAATGGTGCCGCAATTCTTTACTTTCATGAGATCTTGTATTGACCTCATCCTTTCTGGGGGTAGCTCTTTCGAGTTTGCCCGAATACTTCTCGAAAATCAGATCGAGAACATTGGTCATACTGGGAGTCCTTCGCAGGTTAGGGCATGCCTGATGCTGGTGGAGCAGCTGGGAGCCACCTGAAGGAGCTCAAGACTCTAGAGAATGCTGGCTCAGTAGATGAGGCCCGGATAACTCTGAGTAAGCTTCTTGCCGCTCAAGAACATGAGCGAAAGGAGATGGAGGAACAAATAGCTGAAGAGGCCCGCCATCTCCAGCATTTCCAAGCTGACCACCAAAGGCTGATTGGCGATTCGAAGGAATCTAAAATCGTCATACAGAGTGCAGAGCAGGTTATTGCCACTGCTCGAGCTACCATAGCCAGGGCACAAGCCTTGATCGAGATCAATGAGAAGAAGCTTGCCGCTGCTAGAAAAAGGCTGGAGGAGCTGAAAAATGCCAGGACACAGGTTGAAGAAAACTCTCTGCTCATTCCTCCAGATTGGAATCTCTTCAAGCGCAACTGGCTGCGAAGAGATTTTTATCTGAGGAGGAGCTGCGGGTCCAAGCTCTGATGGAGGCTGAAAAGTCACGTCAGCACGAGATGCATCGTCTCCGGGAACAAATCCGTTCTTTGGCGAAGCAGGATTATTAGCCTTCTTCTCCTTTTTGTATTGTTCATCTTTTTTTTAACACTCTATTTGTCAAGAGTGTCTGTATTACTTTTATCATTTTTGAATCAAATAATAAAAGTCTTCCAAGTTTTGCTCCATCTTTATCCTTTCAAGTTCTTTACTAGCTGTAGATGAACTCAATTTTCATAACCGTAGTCTTTGACTATTTGTGAAACGTAGTCTTTAGTTGGTCATGAATAATAAACTCAGGCTGAATTGAGTTCTTAAGCGATAGAAGAGACGCAATTCTGGGAAACGCGACTCTGACCTGCTAACGGAGACGCCGTTCAAGCTCATCAGGGAAGACGCGCGAAATTTTCTTTTTGATAAAGACGCGGCTCTGGTTATGGAAGGACGCGGATCCATGGATGCGGCCCTTAATTCTGTCAGGATGCAGAATTGAGGATGCAGTGGAGGCACGGTCTTAGGCTCCTCAAGACTGACGCATGGATCTCAGCTAGTTGATGGGGCGCGACACCGGCTCGGTAGTGACGTGGCTCTGGCCCCTTGATAAGGCGCAAACTCAGGCTATATTGAGTTTATGATGGAGATATGACCTTCATCTCGCAATGGAGACGCAGTTCCGGGCTCCTCAAGAATGACGCGGGACTTCTCTGGTTGTTGAGGACGCAAGCTTTAGAACGCAGCTTTTAAGTCTTTGCAAGTTAATGCGAACTCAAGACGAAACCTCTGAATGGATCCAATTCGCTGAGGAGATGCGGCTCTGAATCACCCCAAGAGACGCGGTTGCGGCCCTTTCGAAAGGAATGAAAGGAATGCGGCTTTTTTTTGGGTTTATGAAAGGACGCGGATCTTAAGACGCGACCTTTAAATCTGTGCTTGACGCAACCTCCTAAGCGTTACATGCAGATCGTCTTAAAGATTTTGTTAGATCTTTAAATGCCAAGTCGGCGTTGACGATTGGGAACTCGTGTCCTCCGACGTTTCCCGAAACGGCAATCCACGCGTCAGCTTTTCATTGAGCTTTGACGTTAATATCTTTAAATGCCAAGTCGGCGTTGACGATTGGGGACTCGCGTCCTTGACGTTTCCCGAAACGGCAATCCACGCGTCAGCTCTTTATTGGGCTTCGACGTTCGTGCAGGAATTAAGGCCGATGGCTCTGATTTTTACGCTATTAATTACAGGCCTTATGGGTTGCCTATAAATAGGCCTCGCCCCCTTAACAGTCCATTGCTTAGACTGTTTTCCCTTAAGAGCAGGCGCTCTAAGGGACTTCATCTTGACTTAATCTTCTTCTTTCAATGGGATGTAGCCCCATGGACAGCGAAGACTCAAAGCTTTCGTGCTTTCCTTTAATCTTTCCTGAAGATTATCACTGTCAAGTGATTTCAAGATCAAAAAGCGTCCCTCTGAGCACCTTTTATACCCGCGCCTTGATGCAGAAAGTTCAACCTCTAGCGGGTAGGAATTAATTGTCACCATGACATATTCAGCCCAACATGAGTTTCAATTTTGCTGTCCCTTGAAGAGATTCACTCTCTTGACCTTGTCTTGAGGTCTGACTGGTGTACCCATTATTTGAAAGTCACGCCTTTTAGATTTCTTGATGAAGCGCGAATTGACTGAGTCTGAACTCTAACTTAAAGTCCTTTGGACGCAAGTGTGATGAACTCTGTACCTGGACTGTGAGACGCGAGCTTTGCATATAGAGCTCGCGTTTGAGGTTGTTGACTTAAAAGAACTTTAATTCTGGTCAAGGGCTTCAGACTTGGATGTAGCAACCCTTGTTTCTCGAATAAGGATGTAGCAACTTTCGCGTCTGGTTCCCTTGCGTTAATTATTTTGGACGCGGGTCTAACACTAGACCGCGTTCAGACCTATGTGTATCTAAAATCTACAACTTCTATTGCGTCTGTTTCTGTCGCAACAGGATTTTGACTTTCTGCGTGGATCATCCCTGCGTCTGAAGTTTACAGCTATAGCTGCGTCTGTTCTTCAATCTTTCTGTTTCAGAATTCTAACCTTCTGGTTTTTACTTCTTGTAGGTAGCCTCAATCATCCTTTCGCATATTCGCTGGGCCCTTGAAAGAATATATCGGCCAGCGAACTTGTTCGATGGTCGACCATTGGAGGAGAAGTCACAGCTCCTGTTTATGGGAGACGAGGATTTGCGCGACTGATGACATCCGTCAAGACCTCATTAGACATAATGCACCGACAGTACCCCCAGGCTCGTCATGGTCATAGTGGGTATGGCGGTGGATATGGTGGTAGGTATGGTCCTCTTGCAGGTCACTGGAAAGAGGACGTCTCCTGTAAGGTCTCAGATTCTCCCTTCACCAGTCTTATCCCAGAAGTGATATCGACGAAAAATTCATGCTCATTGGATGACTTTCTGGTGATAGAGATGTTCATCAACGAAGGGTCATGACCTATACCAGTTGGTCGGGTGGAATCAGAAGGCTTTGCTGCATTTCGACCTCAAGAAACACCGTTGTTCTTGGCCAACGATGGACTCCTTCGATGTTTACGTCATGCATCATGATGTAATCAGCATCCGATCGTCACCATAGTGCTCAGCCCTTCTTTGGCGCCCTTCCAAACATCTTGTATTTGGAGTGGTGAGCATGCTTCAAGGAGTGAGTGCAACCTTTTATTGAGAGAGAGGGACTTCTTTGTACTCCTTTATTGTAACACTCGATCTTATTGTATAAGAGAGCGTCTTGTATCACTTTCATATGTCGGATATAAATAAAAGCGACACTTTTTGTTTTCTTCTTCTATTGTCATGAATTCCCTTCTTGCATTGAAAATTAGACGAATAGAAGTAAAAGTTTATTTTGACTTGCTAAAAATATGATAATAATTCTAACGAGTCAAAGTTTATAGGAAAATTCTGTTTTAAGAATTCAACAATGCTGTCAGAGGTGTGATATTAACTTTACAGAAGTAAGATAATTCTTGTGGACCTGCCAATCTATAAATGAGAATGACAAATGAAATTTGTACCCCCAGGGAGGATGAGTTTTCATCAGAGGTTCGGGATTAACTTGACTAAGACCCAGCTGGGATTTTAATGAAAACACCGTTAACGGTGTAATGTTAACCTAACAATGTTTTTCCTTTTTAAATGGACTTGTTACTCTGTTGACGAGAATAACAAGTGAGACTAGACTTGCGGGGAATCTAAGAGAACTTTTACTGTTAGAGGTGTGATGTTAACTTAATGAGTTGGATTGAATCTTGTTAGAAGTGTGATGTTAACTTGACAAGAGTGTGAGTCAGAGGTGTGATATTAACTTAACTCAAGAGTGTTCCAGCTTCATTTGAGAAAACTGAAAGTGTCACTGTCATAGGTGTAATGTTTAACTTGACAGTGAGGGTAATGCTAGAGGTGTAATTTTGAACTTGGCATTGGTCATCTCGACTTTGACAAGGAAGTCCGAGGGAAAGTCATGGCCATAGGTGTATTGTTGAACTTAGCAATGACCTGGACGCTGGAGGTGTAATATTAAAAATAGCATCGCTCATTTCAGCTTCGATACGGAAGTCTGAGGGAAAATGACTGTCAGAGGTTTAATATTGAACTTGGCAGCAACTCAATCACTGTTAGAAGTGTAATGTTAAACTTAACAGTAATTTGTCAGAGGTGTGGTATTAATTTGACAGAAATTTGCAGCAATTTGAGGACCTGCCATTCTACTGATGAGAAGTGACAAGTAGAATTTAAAATGTCAGAGGTGTAATTTTAACTTGACAGTGATTGATTTGCGATATAAGCAATTTTGAAGACTTATCATTCTATTGATGAGAGTTGACAAGTGAAGTTTGAAGTGTCAGAGGTGTAGTATTAACTTGACAAATTTGACGACTTGCTACTCCATCTAGAGCTGAGACAAGTAAGATTTGCACTTACTAGTGAGTATTGAGATTTTTCATTGCCAGAGGTATAATGTTAACGTAGCAGTGACTGTATTTTATGGACCTACCATTCCGTGTATGAGAATTGGTAAGAGATTTTGGAGGAGGGAGTGGGACCAAGTCCATTTAGGATTTTTAGCAAACCCTCAGCTATCAACGGATTTGGTGTGCCTTTACCAACTACCGTTTGAGTTGGGCTAGCCATACTATTCCCCTCAGCATGATGAGTTGTCGAAGACTTATGTTGGGCTTAGAAGCCAACATTTTCCTCTGTCCTTAGCCGCCGGAGACGTCGGACGTTAATGAAGGTAGAAATACTAAAACTCAAGTTTCGCCTTTTGTTGCTTTCTCAATATATACATCATACATTACGGTGCAGTCAGTGCTCAATTAGCTTGTCACTGGTCTATCGTGATGTGACATTGTAAAGGAAAGAAGCTTTTCTTGGATCTGGAGTTTTGATCAGAGGTGTAATATTAACTTGATCAGAGGAAAAGTACTATTCAAGGAAAGTACTTCTTCAAGAATCTGCCGTTGATAAGTATCATGAGTGTATCGTCATTTGAAGTTATGAGGCGATATGCTCCATTTGAGTAGACTGACTCTACTACAAATGGTCCTTCCCATTTGGGCTGGAATTTTCCTTTTGTCTTATGTGTCATCACCATAGGTCTTCTGACGGCTAAGACAAGGTCACCTTTCTTGAAAGTTCGCGCCTTAACTTTCTTGTTGAAGGCTCTGGTAATCCGGGCTTGGTAGAGCTCGATTTGTTGTTGGGCCTGCAGACGTTTATCATCTAAGGCTTCCAATTCTTGGAGTCGCAGTCGATGCTTCTCCTCCTTTGTCATCTCTGCTGTCAAGGCGACGCGTAGAGATGGAATTTGAATTTCTAGTGGAAGCACGGCTTCACACTCATATACCAAAGAAAATGGCGTAACTTTAGTTGGGGTTCGAACAGCTGTGCGATAGGCCCATAAGCATTCACCTAACTTGTCATCCCAGTCACGCTGACTTTTCGAGACGAATTTCTTGAGAAGCTTGCCAATGGTCTTGTTGAAAGCTTCTGCGAGACCATTAGCGGCGGGGTAGTATGTCGTTGAGGACACACTCTGGATTCTGAACTTAGTGCAGAACCTCTGGAAAGCCTGACTAACGAACTGGGGTCCATTGTCATGGACGATTCGCCGAGGTACACCAAAGCGGTAGATGACGTGATGTTTAACGAATTTGATCACATCAAATGACTTAACCTCCTTCAAAGGAATGGCTTCAGCCCATTTAGAGAAGTAATCAGTTATGACTAAAATGAACTGATGTCCTTTTGATGATGGTGGGCTGATAGGGCCAACACGTCCATGCCCCACATCTCAAATGGCCAAGTAGAAGTTGTAGAGTGGAGGTATCCTGGTGCTTGATGGATAAAATCACCGTGCACTTGGCAGGCGCGACATCTTTTGGCATAAGTGATAGCGTCAGTGATCATCTTAGGCCAATAATATCCCAACCTTTGGAGTCGATCCCCAAGTTTTGGGCCAGGTTGATGGGCTCCACACATGCCATCATGGGCTTCTTTCAATACCTCCTGTGCCTCTTTTTGTGATAGGCAGCGAAGCAAGATCCCGTCATGCGATCGATGATACAGTGTTCGCGTGATCGTATTATAGTAGAATTTGGGGGCTTTCCTTCTAATGGCTACCGCTTCTTTGGTATCATCAGGCAGGATGTCGTACAAGACATAATCAATGTAAGGGAATCGCCAGTCTCTAGGCTCTGGGCCGGTTGACGACTCAAGAGCTTCTTTGACTTGACAGTCTCCTGTCGGCTTCTGATAATCCTCAGAAGCGATTCTTTGCAACACAGGTCGGTGGCTGTGGATAAGTATTTTCTCTACTACTCCAGCTAGAAGGGCTAATGAGGCAGCGAGAGACGCCAGTACATCTGCATGCGCATTTTGCTGGCGGGGTACATGGTCGATATAAATTCATGAACCTCTCGGCCATGTGAACAGTTGCATTGTAATAGGGTACTAGATCTTCATGTCTGACTTCGTACTCCCTGCGAACTTGGTTGACGATAAGTTTAGAGTCACCATATGCCTCGAGATTTTTAACGCCAATCTCATCGGCGAGTTGCATCCCAATCAAAAGGGCATTGTACTCCGCTACATTGTTAGAACAAGGCTCGGTTAATGAGACGGCTCGAGGAATCACATAGTTCTGTGAGGAGACGAGTACTACCCCTACTCCTTCTATGATATGTCCTTTCGGGCCTGTTCTCGATGCACCGTCAAAGAAAAGTTGCCACACTTGTCTTTCAAAAGATGTCTGGGTCAGGCAGACTTCAGCGACCTCATCTGGGAGATCCTCGTAAAGTTCGGCTGCCCTCGGATCTGGATGCTCAGCCAGGAAATCTGCCACCGCTTGTCCCTTCACGGCTCTTTGTGGTAAAAAGCGCATTTCATATTGGGATAGTAGTATGGTCCATTTTGCCAACCGGCCGTTTAACGATGATGGCTTTGTCATGAGTAACCTCAAAGGGTTAACGTTTGATATGACGTTTATAGTTTGGCCTACCAAATAGTGTCGCATTTTCTGAACAGCGAACACCAATGCCAAACATTCCTTCTCGATCGGGTTGTATCGATGTTCGGCCCCGATCATGGTTCTACTCAAATAATAGATTGCTTGTTCGTGTCCTTGATCATTATTTTGGGCTAGTAAAGCTCCTAAAGAATGATCCATTACTCGGACGTATATCAGGAAAGGTTTTTCGGACACCGGAGCTGTAATGACTGTGATTGTGTGAGGTATTGTTTAATTTCCTCAAACGCTTGCTGGCAAGCATTGTCCCAAATGAACGAGACACTCTTTTTCATTAATTTGGTAAAGGGTTGGCATCTTCCGAAGAGATTTGAGATGAACTTCGGATGTATGCCAATCGTCCTTACAATCCCCTGAGTTCTCTGAGATTCTGTGGAGGTTGCATCTCCTGAATGGCGCGAACCTTTTTGGGTCCAAATGAATTCCTGTGGAAGTTACCACAAACCCTAGGAATTTGCCGCTGGCCACCCCTAGGAAGGATTTGGTGGGGTTCATCATCAACTGATGGGTCTGCATGATGTCAAAGATAGCATTTAAATCGGCTATGTGATCACCTTTGGCGCGGCTTTTTACTGCAATGTCGTCAACATAGCATTCCACCGTTTTGCGCATGTGTTCGTGGAAAATGGCATTCATGGCCCTCTGATATGTCGCCCCCGCATTCTTTAGTCCAAAGGGGATGACGGTGTAGCAGTATACCCCCAGTGGTGTCCTGAAAGAGGTATGTTTTTCATCATCATGATACATTTTGATTTGGTTATACCCTGAGAATCGATCCATGAAGGATATTCGCTCGAATCCACACGTATTGTCAATCATGACATCCGTGATTGGAAGTGGGAATTCGTCCTTGGGACAGGCCTCATTTAGATCGCGAAAATCAATGCAGATCCGGATCTTTCCGTTCTTTTTGGCAACGGGGACGATATTGGCTACCCAATCAGGATGTTCTTCCCTAATGAAGCCAGAGTCTATAAGTTTTTTGACTTCTGACTGAATTGCCTCCATTACTTCTGGCCGGAACCGTCGTTGCTGTTGTTTGACAGGCTTTACGTCCGAATTAATGTTGAGGTGATGCATAGCCACTCGAGGATCAAGTCCAGGCATGTCCTCGTAATTCCAGGCAAAAACATCTATATATTCTCGCACAAGAGATATTAAATCTTCTTTCTCAGAGGGCGACAAGCTTTCGCTTATAAAGATGGGCTTAGAATTAGCCTCATCTCCTAGGTTAATCTGAGCAACCTTATCCTCCGGGTGGCTCGTGCTGTTCAAAGCGAGTATCCCAAAGAGCATTTAAGTGTTTGATCCAAGGATCTGTATCAGATTGGATCATTTCTTCATCTCTGTCTTCAAGGTGGCTTGTTGAAACCATATTCACTGAAAGTTCTCTGAAGATGTTACCGACACTGACATCTGACTCCCACGATGACGTGCCCGATGAGTAATTATGGCATAATGACTCTTCAGACTCAGAGGCTGATGGGATCGGAGTTGACACATAGCCCAACCCCCTGCGAGTTCAATGTTAATAATCAGGGGTTTTCCCTTTTGGCACAAAAGATCGGAGTAGTGTTCTCCTTCCTTTGCCGAAATTCACCCTGGACCATTTGTCAGATCATACCCCATGCTTTCCATCATTATGAGTGCATTTGGCTCATAATGACCGAACTGAGGGGGTTCCTTCTCCCTTTCTGATTCTTCACGGGACATCGGTGCGGATTTAATTCGTCCGAAAAGAATTGGTTTTTGGCCTTTCCGTCTTGCTGGAACCATGAATACTGATTCTTGCACATCACTGATTGTGATCCAATATTGCATATTTTACCTCATTATTCCCATGCATTTTTGTAATAAATATATGATTTTTACTCATCTTCTCTATATATTTGCAGGTACACACTCTAATGGAGAGATAGCCCAATAATCACTTTAATTAGCAATAATTAAAGGGATTAAATCCAAGATCAAGATAAAGCCAAGATTTGAATTTGGATTCAGTTACGATCTGCGCGCCAATTGAAGATTCCAGAAGGTCCAAGTGGCTGAACAAACTTGTAACAACCCACAACAGAAATCAGTTGCACAACTGATTCTGTTTTGCCGCGCCTTGCCGCGCGCGGCGCGGCAGATCCAAGACCGTTGGATCTCGGATTTTGCGCCAACAAACTAGGTTCTGGATCCTTCACCTGGGGCCTATAAATACTTCACCTGGACCTGCGAGCAAAGACTGAATGGAGAAGAGAGGAGAAAATTGTTAGATGCTTGTAATTTCATAAGTTTTTTCTATAGGTTTAGTTCTTTAGATCCCTCTTCTTCTTCCCTAGATACTTTGTAAAAGAGAGAGATTGTGAGAGAGAGAGCTTGTGTAATCAAGGTGTGACAACTTGAAGCAACAAGGATTCATCCATTCTCCTTCCTCTACTTGAGCTTGGTTCTAGTTTACTTGCTTTCTTTACTTGCTTTCTTTACTTGCTTGCTTTTATTTCCTTGCAATTTTATTCATGCTTTGTTTTGCTTTTCTCATGGCTTGTAGCTAATTCTTTCTCCATGTACTAGCTAACCACTAGCCTTGCCATCTTCACTAACTCATGGGTGATTGCTTTATTTCATCTTGCAAGTTGGATGGTCTTCTCTTCTCCGATGGTTTAAACCACCCTTCATGCAATGGGAAAGTAATTAGATCAACACGCAAGACGAAACCTACGCCGATGGAGTGACAACATGAGGCACGCCTTCACTATCACGGAGTTTAGTAAGCTTTGGTAAGGTAGTAAGGTAAGCTAGTCATGGTTTGTTTTCTTCCATTTCACTCTCTTTTTAGTTGATTAGTCCAAATCCAATCTTCTTTGATTTCTTTCCACTTTTCCATCATGAACATATCCATCCATTCTTTCATTTCTTGTTCCATGATTGTTTTATTCTATTAAGCATAGAAGACACTTCGTTTACATTTCTTCACTTCGATTCGTAACGCTTCTATCGCTAGCTCTCCCTGAGAATCGACTCGGTATAGCCTTATGCTATAGCGGAGATAGGAAAGGGTACATTGAACTTTTTGAATACATTTGTGGAGTGATCTAAGCACTAAGGTTGATTCTAAACCTTACTTCTCTTTCATTGAATATACATTGTGTGCTAACAATACTTTCTTCCTCCACATTTACATACACCTTTCCGCCATTTTGATTTGATGGGAAAGGTGTATGTAAATGTGGAGGAAGAAAGTATTGTTAGCACACAATGTATATTCAAATGAAAGAGAAGTAAGGTTTAGAATCAACCTTAGCGCTTAGATCACTCCACAAATGTATTCAAAAAGTTCAATGTACCCTTTCCTATCTCCGCTATAGCATAAGGCTATACCGAGTCGATTCTCAGGGAGAGCTAGCGATAGAAGCGTTACGAATCGAAGTGAAGAAATGTAAACGAAGTGTCTTCTATGCTTAATAGAATAAAACAATCATGGAACAAGAAATGAAAGAATGGATGGATATGTTCATGATGGAAAAGTGGAAAGAAATCAAAGAAGATTGGATTTGGACTAATCAACTAAAAAAAGAGTGAAATGGAAGAAAACAAACCATGACTAGCTACCTTACTACCTTACCAAAGCTTACTAAACTCCGTGATAGTGAAGGCGTGCCTCATGTTGTCATTCCATCGGCGTAGGTTTCGTCTTGCGTGTTGATCTAATTACTTTCCCATTGCATGAAGGGTGGTTTAACCCATCGGAGAAGAGACCGGCATCTTGGTACGTTCGAAGGATGACTTCACTGGTACATGTAATGATGTCAAAGCATCCATGCCGACCAGGCGTCATCATCTACTTCAGTACTAGTGTCTGACGGCACTGAATCAGAAGCGAACACAGAAAAATAAGCCAAATCTAATTCTTCATTAATATACCATCCGCCTACATCATTGGCGGTGTTATCATCATCGAGCTTATTAATGCTCGTTACAAGTGGATCTAGTTCCCACATGCACTCTTCTTTCTCTGGCTCGGTGTCGGCTTCATTACCAAAGTCCGGCTCCTCTGGTTGCGGGATCTCGTTCGTTTCTACAGAGTCCCGGTACAGGAGAGAGTCTGTGAAATAGTTCTCGACTCCCTTGAATGGATGCCTTTCGGCAATCAACGTTCGTACCTTTCCACTCCCGTCGATGTATTTCATGACTTGATGGAGAGTGGAGGGAACGATGAAATTACGATGAATCCATGGTCGTCCCAGCAGCAAATTGTATGAGGTGTCGGCATCGATCACGTAGCATGTCACTTTCGACTTTAAGTCCCCAATTTGGCATTTGAGCTTAATCTTCCCCATTGAACGGGTACCATTGGCATTGAACCCATAAATGTCGTCTGGGTAGCGCTCAACCGGTGGGTAGGAATCCCTAAATGTTGCATGACCCGGTGAGGCATAATGCTCAATGCAGACCCTGGATCTACCTGAATACGGCTTACTTCAGATGATCCGATGTACCCTGTGAAGTATAGGGGTCGATCATGTTTCCTTTAACCTGCATATCATTTGCCGTGAAAGTGATGCAGGGAGCATTTTGGGATGCGTGGAGGCAATCCTCTACATCTTCCTCCTGTAGTCCAACCGATACCTTGGTCATGAAAATCTCAGCATTAGCTAGAGCCTCTCTTAAAGCTTCTCTGGTTGACTTCGATAGCCTCAGAGCTCGTAAAGAGTGATTCGGGCAGGGATATTAGCCAGTTGAGTCAGGACGTCAAAGCGGTAAGTTGTTGTGGATCCTTCCGCGATGTCTTTTGAGAGAGCTTTGGAAAATCGAAGCTCTTTCTGTCTCTCCATTTTCAAACATACTCTATTTTCAAATCCATCTTTTGAAAACCCCTACCATCAATGGGCGGTTGGATGGGAGATCATGTTCTTGTATGCTTTATAATGAAAATCCTTTTTATCTTGAACCATGATTGGGTGGTAGTTGATATGAGTTATACACTTGACCTTACTTTTGTTATTTCAATTGGTATCATTGAATTCTTTCAATTGGTATCAATCTTGACATCTTTTTTGTATACTCATATATGTTTGTTTTATATATGTATGCTTGCACTTCATATAGTATCAATTTCAATTGATATCTATCTTTTACATACATATATAGATGATTTATTGTGCTTATTATATCCCTATATCTTAAGCACAAATTTTGGCTATGTTAAGCTTGAATTTTTAATGAATATCATGTTTCAATTGATTTAATTTTCAATTGGTATCTTATTTCAAGCCTATGCATATTTTCTTTTGGTATTTCATAAAGGGGGAGAAAACTCATAATTTATATTTCAATTGGTATTTGGTTTACCATTGTTCTTGTTTCCCACTCCCTTGCTTTAAGATAGAAAATAAGGATTTCTATTGGAAAAGAAATAATTTCACTTGGTATCTTGTGTTTTTAAAAAAAAAATAGTTTCATTTGGTATCAATTTTTTTTAGGAAATTCAAAATTAGTATTGTTTATTCCAAAATTGGTATCTAGTTTGTTTGTTTACAATTGGTAGGTTATTTGTTTACTTACTAATTGGTATCAAGATTTTCAATTTTTTTGTGTTTTAAATTGGTATATGTTCTCGTTTTGATTTTAATTGATTTGTTGTTTTTCAATTGGTATCTATATACACTTCATTGCCACATTTTTATTGATATCATTTTTGGTTTCACCCTTGAAGTAATTTGTTTATTCTTTGTTTCATATATTTAGGGGAAGAAGAATTCATATCTTTTTATTTTTTTTGACCCTTTTTGATGATTGACAAAAAGGGGAGAAGAATTTGAGTTTTTATATGCATATTTGTGTTTGCATATAGTTTACATTTGATGAAAAGAAGCCTTGTTTGTTTATATGCATGTCTATGCATGTTTTATGTTTCACTTTTATTGTTTTCTTATTGGTATCAAGAGCATGTTTTTAAACGTATTTTTAAGAACATTCATTGCATATCTTATATGTTTTATTGTTATGCATGAGTTAAGGGGGAGCTTCTTTGAAGCTTTACTTTAATCCATGCATATATAACTCCATGAGTTTTGTCATCATCAAAAAGGGGGAGATTGTTGGCCCAAAGGCCTTCCACTCTAGTTTTGATGATGATTAACTCATGTAGTTATGTGTACTAATAATATTGTGTTTTAGTCTCAGATCATTAATCAAGATATTAGTTGGTGTTTAGCTTCAACAAGATGATTTGGAAGCTTGCACATGTTGATTCAAGAGCCCACGCATCTAAGATGATATATTGCAATTGCTCGGTGAATCAGAGGAGTTTTTGGATCGAGTCAACTTGGAGATTGCGCTCTACAAAGAAGACTTAGGTATCCATAGTTTTTAGTTTGGGTTTAGATCTTAATTGTAAAGATTAGTATAGTATGATAAGCTCAAGTTCACAACACACACCTTTCATGTTTTGATTTTCGGTTTTAGGTTTAAACCGATCTTGTTTTCATGAATAGATTTTATATCAAAACAAGTTTACATGGTTTAGTGTATATATGATTTGTTCTATATACATGCATGCTTCTATTGCTTAAACAAACTAAGTTTGATATTCTATTTCATGTGTTTTTATGTTTTGGTATTTTATCAAAACATTATTTTGGACTTAATGACAAAAATCATGATATCTATATGTTTCTTGTATATTGAATTTCTATTCATATACAACTTGCTTCAAAGTGTTTAAATATCATATTTTGTGTATTTGGATGAGTTTTAGACAATGTGTATTTTCTATTCAAAATACAAGGTTTTAGAAAATACGGTTTTTGGTTTTTGGCAAAATTTCTATGACACAAAAATAGTCAAATATGTTTGAAATTTGTGTTAGGATTTTTAAACACAAGTTTGTATTTCAATATAAAATGATAAAACTATTTTTGTGAAATTTTAGAGATTTTGTGAGATTTATTGGAATATTTTTACCACTGTTTTTCTGATCCATTTATAGGCTGACAGGCCTGATCGGTCGACCGAAGCGGTCGACCGCACCAAGGGCCGGTCGACCGGTTCGGTCGACCGACGTGCACAGACCTGTGCACGTCTGCAGCCCAATGGGCCGGTCGACCGAAGCGGTCGACCGACGAGAGCTGTTTGCTCTCAGGATTTTCGGTCGACCGGACCGGTCGACCGGCAGCTGTAACGTTCGAAAATTCGAACGTTGGGCGGTCGACCGGGACCGGGTCGACCGGAAGGCTATTTCTGGCATAAAATCTGTAAACGGCTAGTTTTCTAAATTACCTATAAATACTCCATTTGAGAGAGTTTTTCTCTAAGATTTTTTGGGCTAAAATTTTCTATCTCTCTGGTGTTTTTGCTGCAAGAAAAATAGGTTTTTGGATTCAAAGTGAACAATCTTTTGTGTTTTTGATTAGGGTTTGAAAAACCAAAGAAAAGGGATTTTGGGAAAAGCTTTGAATTGAATTTCTCTATCTTGATTTGATTTATTTCCCAAAGATTTTCTTGAGTTGCTGTTTCAAATCCCTTGGTTTTCTCCACCTTGAGCTAAAATCTACTATCTATATCTATAGGATATTTGTGTGGGAGAAGAAGAAGTTGTTTGTGGTTGTTGTTGTGACCACCAA